>JAHWFO010101631.1:251544-264683 GCA_023313115.1 Rhysida immarginata | reverse complement strand
TTATTATTATTATTATTATTATTATTATTATTATTATTATTATTATTCTAAATGTCATGTCTTGTCATGTCTTGGTGCTCAAAGAAAATTCATGCTAATTTCTAGAGGTTACTATATATAGAGGAGAAATATGATAGAGCGTGCAAAGCCCTCACTTTCTCCTTATGCTACTTCTTGCAACAACAGTTTCTTTAATAGAAAATTATGTTTCTGAAAACTAGCTGAGATGCCCGTCTACGCCGAGCTTTTCAAGGCAAAACGAAGGCGGTCTATCAGTATCTATCTACTCTAGGTATATACCAATGTTGTTTAAGGTTTGATCCCGGGACTTGTTAATTGTCATTGCATAAGATGGGAGAACGGAAGATCGTCGACATTTGAACTACAAAATGATCAGTCGTGTGTAACGGTATTCTTGGTATTAAAACGAATTGCCTGCGTTATCCCCGCTGAGTATTGTAGCTTGTATTGAACATGATTATTCGGAATTGTCTGGTGTATTGTTTAATACTCAAAACATTCAACGTAATGACCGTCGATTCTACAATTTACCGACAACTTCGGACGTTGTTGTGTTTTTTTATCTGGCAGGGAATCAGTGCATATCGTGATACTATTTTGCGCCAGCGCTCAGAAAGTAGAGTTCGTCGGTTTTTAGAAAATCACCCTTGATTTGATCCTCTGCACTACGTGCTTATGTTTCCGTACGGAACGCAAGGGTGGCATATTTCTGTGCCGTCGAAAAACAATGCTCAAACCACCCGTCTTATGCTTACGATCTTCAAATTCGTCACGTAAATGTTGAAGCTCGGTGAAGACGGACATATACCGTGTGTTTCAAAAGTTCCCGAACTGCCTCTTCTGTATGTAGGGAAAGCCTAACCTATGACAGCAGCAGTAATGTTTGGCCAACAACTAAAATAAACCATGTGCTGAAATAAATTACATAAAATCAGTTTTACATAGTGGAAAAGTTTCTCAAATGTATTTATTTTATTTTTACATTCCCAAAGGAACGGAACATGTAGGTTACACCAAAGGAGAACCATCTCTTATGGTTCTTGCATACTGTATTTTATTTGTTTGCTTTCACTCAATACACGCTTTTTAAACTGTTACTGTACCGGTATAAGCTTAATACCGTATACCGTAGGTTTTATAAATAAAATTTCTATTTTTTACTTTAACCTTTTATTTCACTCTCATATTCGCCTCCTACATGTATAAAGAAAGTCTCCGCACTGAAACGTCATAAATTGTTACATCATCATAAGTCGACCAAATTTAGAGCTTATTATTGGTAGAAATGCGGTTAACAAAGGACGAAGTATGATGATGTAACAATGTATGACGTTTCAGTGCGGAGGCTTTCTTTATACATGTAGGAGGCGTTGGTTGTGCCCGGTGCAACCGAGCAGAGGCAATAAGCAATGTTAAACACCCATAGATTATACGAAAAGAAATATATTTAGTAATTTCTAAATCTGCCCAGAATCTGCCTTTACATAGCAATTCTGCATGCTGCAATTGAATGGGAGTATTACAGAAAAAGTTACATTTAGATCAGGTCTAGCTTGAACATTGAATGTGCCGTTCGCCCGACCATTAATTGAAGTGCTGCAATTCCACTCGTTGCCGTTGCCAGGGCAATTTTGCCTTCCAATCGAACAGTCGCCGGCACTTTTTCCAGTGAGAACATACAGCAGCCAAGTGGCCAATCAAGTTCAAGGCTGGATATCTTCGATATTTGCAACAGCTTCGTGTATCTGGGCTTTGCTGCTTCGTTGTTGAAGCAAATTGCGTTGACAATCCGAAACATGTTCATCTTCCGACTTGAGCAGCTGCATTGCGTACACGCGCTTTATGTCGGCCCCTTTGACGCGTAACCGAACGCCTTTTTCGGTCCTGTCGGCTTTCATACTCCGTTGGACTCGCAAAGGCTTCTTCGACCTCCGAGGCGGAGGCTCCGCGATTGTTTGAAATTTTCGCTTCGTCGGCGCCATAACCCTGTTCATTAAGAACCATTATTAATAGATATTCATTTAGAATTAGTTATTACATGCATCAAACAGTTATTGAGCTATTTTTCGAATCTCCCACACGTAGAATTGAAGTAGTATTATTAACGACTTATTATTGGTCACTGGTCTGAAGAGCCAATGAAAACTCCGAATTTAAAACTTTGAAAATTTTAACGAAATTCGTGATAAAGCAGTTTAATTTAAGACATTGCGTGATAAAGCAGTTTAATTAATATTAATCAACACTGTTTTATGTGTTATATTATTATTGTTAAAAAGAAAAGAGATTTTTAATTGTTTACTTTGCTGCGCCATTTACTTTGTTGCATCACTTACTTTTGTTGCGTCACTCGCGTCACTTGTTTCACTTGCCAATGAAAAGTGCGTATTTTCCATTCATGACAGACAGACTGACTGACTGACAGACTGACGGACATACCAAAATATATATATAGATATAAATTAAATTATAAATTACACCGTCTTTGTAAACGGCACCGTTTTGCTCTCATCCATCCTAATTCGCAGTTGGTTATTTCGTCTTGAGGTTGGCATCTGAAATCGCTCATGCGGCAAATGCACTCTGTATCTCATTCTCGTCCATGATGGTTATGGGACATTCGTAATTATTATTAATATAAGGATAGCACCACCCCCACCCTACTACAAATTCTTACGAGCTGCACTGATTCAAAATAATGTTTCGTTGGTTTTATTAATTATATTTATAATAATGAGCAATAGTAATTATAAAGAATAAGTTTAGAATGTCGCATTTAATTTTTTGTTAACAGTTTAAATAAGGAAACAAGTGCACGCAGGTTTGCCCTAAAGTATTGAGGATACAAATTTTTAGTTTTTTAGAGACTATCAATTTGGAATTATTTCAAACAACTTGATATATGTTCAAACTTGTGTTTATTAGAATACAGTTAATACTTTGTAGATCCCACCCTTGGCTTTAATTTCAGCAGAAACTCTTTTAGGCATAGAGCTCATGATTTTTTTGCATTCTTCAGAGCTTAATAGCGTTCCATTCTTGGTGAAGGCGACTTTTCAGTTCTTCTTTGCTCGTAATTCTATGGTGCCTGAGTTTACATTTTAGAATAACATAGATTCCTTGAGAGACTGTGCAGGCCACTCCAGAAGGTCGATGTTATTTTCCCAATACATCATCATTGTGCGGGCTGATAAATGACATGGCGCATTATCCTGCTGGAATTTAATGCTATCTATGTTTTTATTGCCAAAAAAGAGTCGAAAGTCAGGGCAGTAATGCTGATTCTAGAACACTGATGTACAGGGTGATTATAATTAAAGTTACGATTTCAAAAAACGATAATTTGAAAACTACTAGTCAGAATGACCTGATATTTTAGCAGAACAATCGTGAGGCAATGGAATTTTGTTTGGCGAAGGAAAATAAATTGTTCCAAAATCTGCCGATAGATGGCGCTGGCAAGGTTCACATTGTCTGGAGATATGCAAATTACTAATACGTGACATTTTACCCTTCCAATTAGGCGGAGGGCATATCGAACAACTTCTGCCTTAATCATCAGTAAGATGTTTGTTCCATGAAGCTCTGTTTTTTTTTTGGCATTATCACTGTTGTCGCTGTAAACACGAATTCTTGTCTTTTCGCTAATAAATTTTTCGTAAACCCCTGAACTCTATTGTTTCCTTTTGGCTAACAACATTCTTGTGTTTCACGAATCCATTTTTGGTTTTCCCCCCGACATTACCCTGCCAGCGCCATCTATAGGCAGATGTTGGAACTATTTTTTTTTTCCTTCGCCAAACAAAATTCCATTGCCTCACGATTTTTCTGCTAAAATATCAGGTCATTTTGACGAGTAGTTTTCAAATTATTGATTTTTGAAATCGTAACTTTAATTATAATCACCCTGTACTTCATAGAGTTCATTCAGTTCTCACATGAAAATTTCGCCCCTTAATCTTGTGGGTATTATAAGTAATGACAATATCTTACCTATAATAAAATAACGAAACCAGGAAATTCTTTTTGCTCACACTCTATATGCACAGTGATGCATTTATTTATTTAATGAAATATTTTTTAATTATTTATTAAAAAGGGGAAACAAATTAACATAAATAAAATCAAACTCACAAAAATTAGGTAAACAGATTATAGTTGCAGTGAATGCAAATAACAACTTTATTAAGGAATTAGCTGTTGCCCGCAACTTTGTCTGCAAGGATGTTTATAAAGTCTAAACCAGAACTTAGTTAAAAAAGTTGCTAAGTATATGTATAGAATACAATAGCAGTCCGTTAAGAATAGCAGTAATCGTAAAAAAAAATAATAATTAAATGCAAATAAATAAATAAATAAATAAATAAAAAACAAAGCATCCAATTCATTTAGTCCATATTTGGTAGGTTCAGTTGATATAATCAGTTAAACACAGCAGGCAAAATAGTAGGTAGCAAGTCGTGGTTTTCAGTAGTTCCACATACAGTCAGATCATGTTTTCAATAGTGCCATAAAATCATATGTGCGGGCAACCAATGGGAAATCAAACGATAGTGATTTTTAATTTGTTTGTAGCGCCATCTATTGTTTGTTGTGTGAACCAAAGTTTACCTTGAAAAAAAGAGAGTTTACCTTAGAACTCTGCTTCCAGATGGTGTAGCACGAAAAATCATACACCCTTTTTTTTTAGTTACACCTAAAACAATGCAACCATGAAAACCACATTAATTTTGTGTAGTAGGAGGCACATCCAGAAAGTAAAGATACAAACGTCATGACATGGTCAAAAAATTTTTTAAAACACGCCTTCATTACTATCAAGTACTTTTATACAAGCTCATTTTTCAGTGTAGTTGCCACCATTATCCAAGCACTTATTGAGCCGGGGAACAAGCTTTTGTATTCCGGTGTCATAGAAGGATGCCGCCTGTCTTTTTGAACCAATCGTTGACTTCATGCTTCATATCATCATCATCATCATCATCGAACAGTTTCCCAGCAAGATGCTTCTTCAGGTGAAGAAACAGGTGGAAATTGCTGGGTGCGAGATCCGGACTACGAGTAGACGGTGGATGATCCAGAACTTCCCACTTGAAGCTTTTCAGCAACTCTGTGGTAACACGTGCCATATGGGGTCGAGCATTGTCATGGAGGAAGCAGACCCCATTTGTTAACATCCCCCTCCTTAAACAGCAACAATTTATCTGTGGTATTCAGCTGGAGACTCATGTTTGGCGTTAAGAAATCGAATAACAGATCGGACTTTGCATTTAGTGGGATTTTGAATGGGCACCGCCATATCAAACAACAGTTTCTCACACATGATGCAGTGTGGCGCCACCATATGAATTAGTAAAGCACACTAACGAATGAAAGTGAAAGTTAACCCTGTGGAAATTATCGTAGCACAATTTACCCTCTGGCTATACCCTATGTATCTTTACTTTCTGGATGAGCCTCGTAGTTTTTTCATGATGAGGTAACAAACAAACAAACAGATAGGCAAAAATTCTAATAATGATTGCTTTGGTTTCTGTTTGTGTTAGTAAGACCTATCGCATAAGATTTTCTTAAATAATTTCAATGTTCACACATTGGGTCGGTTACAATTTTATTAACAGGTATAGATTCACAATAGAAAATTTGTCTTAATATAAATTACTGAATATAGATTTTTAAAAGGCCTTGAGTCATTCTAAGGGTGATTCAAAATTCAATGTACAAACTTTTAGGGGAGGTAGTATGGGTGATTCTAAGCAAAAAAGTTCATATGACCATGGGTCCGAATTTGAATGATAACTGAGATAATAAAAGTGACGCTACTGAAATCAACAGGTTAGTAACTCAGGTTTTATAACACCTAGGATAATGAAATTTGGATGAATAATAGTCCATAAAAATGTTTATACCCTTAAAATTTGATCGAATTCCAACAAGTAGTTTCCGACTTACGCGGTCAACATCATAACACGTGCTGGTTTGTACTCACATGCGAGCACTGTTACGATGTTGAATGCGTAACTCGGAAACTACTCATTGGAATTCGATCAAATTTAACGGTATAAACATTTTTATGGACTCTATTAAGTAATTTCAGAAAGTAATTAATCTCTGGAAAGTAATTGAATCTTCAGAAAAGATCACCAAACTTCTGATGTTGGATTAACCTTACATCATCATCATCATCATCAGTGCAACCAAAAATATATAGAGGTAAGAAGAGAACTCGTGGCTGCTACCTCGTAGCAGTTTTTTCTGAAGAATCTATGCTCACAGTGGTTTTCCAAACTCCAATTTCTTGCACTAAACTGTGTAAATCTGTTATGCTGTTTGGTGTATGTGCTGAAATTTCTCTTTCAATTTCTGGCTCATTTCTGGTCTAATTTTAGCTCACTTTAGGACAGAAATTTGTTACTCTTCCAGCCGCTTCTTCATCAAGCCATATAGGGCAGAGTTCAGAAAACCATCGCGAATGTCACTTCTTCAGAAAAAAAAAAGACCATGATGCTGAAACCACGAATTTCTATTGAGTGTCATATTCCCTTTTCATCTATAGAAGGTTATTAGGGATCTATGGTAACAAGTTGCAGAGGACCTGAAAAGTAAAACTAATTTCACTACCAGTAAGTGTGTTCAGTCTGGTAGCCGTTCATCACTACTGCAGGAGGTTGGAAGACAGAACACCAAGATCAGTTTGTAACCACTCCCGTTGATATGCTTTCTAAAGACCTTCCACTATTCGTGGTCGTCTCTTTCTAAGAGCCCGTTTAAGTAGGCCAATACCACAAAAAATCATAGGCGATGCATCCGGCGACTTGACAGATATGTCGCTGAATGGAATGAAGCGGATCTGTATCTTCTTGCATGTGTTCCAGGAACAGGCGAGTTGACGCAGCAGTGTGATTTGGTACCATGTCTTGGTGCAGCCAGTACCGTACAAACTGGGGGGGGGGGGGGGGGGTTGTCACTGGTAAATATGTGGGTTAGAACGTTAGCTCAAATTTTTTGGACAACGTCAGAAATACGCTAATGGATCGTCTCAGATTGGCCTACTTTTTATCCTCAGGAATGGTGTCAATTCTGGTATTATTATTTACTACACTTGATATCTTTCTTGGAAACTACAAAGCCTTGCTTCTTGCATGCTTTCATAATTTTAGAATAGCTGAATTTGATTGCAGTATGCACAACGAAAAAGAACTCTTTCTAGATGTCAGCCACTGAACACGTTCTTATCAATACAAAATAAATAAAAATTCAAAAACCAAATAAAATTTATGATTAATGAAGAATTTACCTATTACAGTATGTTATCATGTATTATCTTCTTTATCAAGGATAAGTATAACTGGCAACATGACTTTATACAGGGTTCTCGAATAACGCGTACAAGCTTGGGGGGGGGGGTGATAGAGGGATCAAATCTAAGCAACATTTCCCTCTTTCATTTTTTTCTTTGAGGCATTGTTTTTGAGATAAAAAAAGTTGGACATCACGTAGACATATCATGCCACCCGACCCAAGCTTCTGGAACACATCAATATCATGGTCAATCATGTAATAAAAAGAGCAAAAACACTATTGCATACAGTATAATAATGTGACTTGTTTTTTATGAAACATGCAAATGTTTTACAATTAGGGGCCATCCATAAATTACGTCACACGAATTTCATGATTTTTGTCACAGATGGTCACATTTGTGGGACCCCCCTTCCCTCTCGACCTGTCTGACATCACGTATTTTGCAATTTTAAATTTAGAAATTATTAAATTAAAACAGCACTTCCAAAATTATTTATATATTTCTATTTAAAATCTTTTTTCATAAAATCAACAATAAATCAAACGTTTTACAAAATTTAAAAAACATAAATCAAATGAACGATCAAAATTTAATCATCTTGTGTCCATGGACTTTGAACCCTTTCCTATATACTGTATTAATTTTGACTGGCACAGCAGTCACTTCGCTTTTGATTTGGATAATGTTAAGACATTCGATGTTTCAACATCTTCTTCATCCAACCATATAGCATCGTCATCGTTTATCAAACAGGGAACTTCCCTAGCACGTCTAGCTGCAGTTCTTTGAGGACGAATCTTCGTGATGGGCGAAATGTCTTGTTGGCTCTTATGTGATTGCTTGTGTTGGTTAATGGCTTTGTATGATGAAAAATATAGACCACAGATGCCACACAATCGTTTAAATAAGTATGCCTCAACACTGGGGCAATATTATTATATTGATAGAGTTGGTAATATTTTAAAGTTTTTCGTTAGAGTTGAAGTTTAGAGTTTTAATACTTTAGATTTATACGAGGCCTACGAGAGAGACAGGTCCTGAAACTCAAAATTCCATCTTGAATTTTGGTAATCAGTATTTTATCGTTTGTTGGAAACAATGAAGGTTACATTGTTGCTCGGACTAAGATGTAGTACTACTAAGATGGTCAGGTGACTTTTGAGTTTCAGGGCCTGTCCAGGGAATAGGGAGAACGAAAAGCGAAGCTGCTAACTGATTTAATGCTAAATTTATGAAATAAAAACAGCGCCAAAGCGGAAGAACGTTTGGACTGGTGAACTAATCGGCTGTTCCTTTTTCATCCCTCCCCATTCAAGCCGCTGTTACTTTCACTTCCCCCTTCGATTTTACTGGATAAAGAAAACACGCGAAGAAAGAAACATGGAAGGTTGGAGGGAAAAAATATTCACAAGTGGTGAACTTGTGAATATCTTTTCCTCCCATCTTCCACGTTTCTTTCTTCGTGCCTTTTTTTAATTCCAGTATAATCGAAGAAGACTAATTTCAATAGCTAATTTTTTTTTTTACAGTTGTAATTAAATTTCGGTTTTAACTATTAGGCAGTCATAACCGTATGTAATACCTTAAATCGATTTGTTAAAATTAATGCATTTAAAGCTAAGTTGACATGTTCTTAAAAATGAACATTAAACACAAAAAGAATCGCATAATAACTCATAAGCTGGAAGTAACATGTGTTTAATAATATTAAAAAAAATGACAAACATTGAGCTTTTATGGTTTTTATTTATGATTTTTAAAACACACTAAAGGAATGTTACACATATTCTCTTGCAAACAGGGATTACACGGACAGTCTTGAATCTCCTCAGATTATCGCCAATAAATACAAAAAAAGAATTGCAACAATGGATAAATAATGCACAGCTTTCTGTAATGATGTTAACAATTACTGCCGAATTTCTACCTTTGATTCCCTGAAACTGAAACTTTATTAAGGTTTTAGTTTCGAATTGCTAGTTTACCAGTCCGAACACAAGGATCGCTAGTTATTTCCGCATTTCAAAAAATGTGCTGAACTTCGCTTCCAGTTCTCTCTATTCCCTGGCCTGTCTTTCTAGTCGACTTATACGTAGCCAACGAGAAAGACAGGCCTAGGCACGGAAAAGTCACCTGACCATACAAGTCAGAGTAACAATGCAACCTTCAATGTTCCATCTTGGATTTTAACAATCAATATTTTTTCGTTGTTGGAAACAATGAAGATTGGATTGTTGGCCGGACTACTATGATCAGGTGACTTTTCCGCGCCAGAGCCTGTTTTTCTCGTTGGCTACAAAGCCAACTAGAAAGACAGGCCGGGGCACTTAAAATTCACATGACCAAAATAGATCGAGCAACATTGCAATCTTCATTGTTTCCAACAATCGGAAAAAAACCACTGATTGTTGAAATCCGAGATGGAAACAATGAAGTTGGATTGTTGCTCGATCTACTTTCGTCATGTGACATTTTAGTGCCCCGGCCTGTCTTTTTCGTAGGCTACGGATCTATACATGTGATGTCACGAAGCTTATGACTCACCCCCCCCTCCTTGTCACACACTGTTGACCCCTCCCTCCCCCTTAACGTGTGACGTAATTTATGGATGGCCCCTAAGTATTCAAGTTGACACTCTCTGGCATGAATGCATGCTTCACAACGTCGCATGGACTGACTTACACGTTCCTGGTTCTTCGCGAATCTGGTCAGCTTCTACGGCTATTCTGGCTACAAGCTCTTCATCGGGTCCCACTGGTGCCTTATATTCCAATGTCTTTAAGTGTTGCCACAGAACAGGATCTATCCAAACAGCTGTTTCCTGCAGGTAGGATTTCAACATCTTTTATCTCAAAGACAATGCCCCAGAGAAAAAAATGAAAGAGGAAAATGTTGCTTAGATTTGATCCCTCTGTCACCCATCCCAGTTTGTACACGTTATTCGAGAACACCTTGTATACACGCATGTTTATAAATAGGTATTTGATTGGACAAAAAACAAATAACTGCTATATAGCAACGATTAAAAAACAAAATGGGGAGCCATTGTGATGAAAGTGATACATGATATTTGTACCATATCCGTGCCCTCGTGAAGGATTGTAAAAATGTCAAAAGTCATTTGCGAATTAAGAAATGGGTATCGTCTTTCTTTATTTGATGATTCTCCAGCAATACAGGTCCCTGAATGAAACATCAGTCTAAAATGAAATTAATCATGTGTAATGTATATTATGTATAACAATAAAATGATTACAAGGTGAATATCATAGCAAACTTTAATGACTTACATTGTAAAATTAACTCTGGCCATAACACATGGCTGTATGGTCTAGCATGGAGTTCTACAGTGCCCCTAAATCTTCCTGTTAAATACTTCGCCATTTTTCTGCAAGTGCTGGTCAAGTTGTCTAATGTCTGAACTATATAATCCATCGTATTTCACCTTTATCTGAACTTTTCAACCCCCACCCCCCTGCGTAAGTTTATTAATAAAAAAAATTGATTTTCTCGAACGTAGTATTTCGAAAATGTAAAAAAGCTCTATCTTCTTTTCTTTCACGTCATTTGCGATTGAATAACATGTCACATGCCATATGTTGCCTTAGTTCTTAAGACCCAGTGGCTGCCACCCCAACCTCGAACCACACTAGAACAATTTGGCCTAATGTCATTCAAGGAAAATTAAATTTTTATTTTTTCATAATTGGATACAGAGTCGTAAGAAAGAAAAAGCTGAGACGTTTCGGATAGAGATTGTCTTTTGGCAAATCAAAAAATAGAAATAATAATAGAGATTAAAAGCATCCTAATATTAATTTATAAATAATATAACTGTATTAAATGTCTTAATATTAGTATAAATTATAGTAATGTACATCTTGCCTAGAGGAATCTGGATTCTGAGTTTCACTCCTTTACATACTGTAACGATCGGCGTTTCTACACAGATCCTCACAGCAATCGAAGATGGAGGGAGTCGAATAGGTCAACGAGATCCTGTTAAAAATGTAATATTCATTTACGAGTGAGTAGGTTGTCTATAATTACGATTAAAAAGATAATACCCTAGATTGGTTGTTCCCTCCTAAAAGTGGCGGACGGGAAGACAAATATTTTATTAGTCTTAGTCAAAATCAGAAAGGTTTTCAAATAAAAGACCACTTTTCTGTCACTCTAGGGACAATTCAAAAAAAAAAAAAAAATTATAAAGAACAAGACTAATTAACGACAATGAGTTCTGTAATAGTCTATATTAACACAAGAGAAACAGGAGAGTAAATTATCGATCAGAACAAAAGGGAAAGTTCGGTTGCGATGTCGAGATTGATAAGACGTCGAATTAAAGTCTTAAATGGGTAAGGTTCAGGTCAGTATGGTAATCGTCCATTCATTTTCGTCATATTCTATCGGTTGTCATAATTGTCACGGGTCATTAACTAGTAACTCTGTAAATCAATCACTGAGAAGCTTTGGTTGGATCCTTCTAAGATTAATGGTTGGAATTCGAGACGACTACGCCTACTTACGAGTAGCATACGTAGGGAAAAATAGATAATCTTTCGTATCTTTTTGGCCTTTTGAATTATCTTGAACCTTAATCAACTGTCGATATTTCCTGAACGATAACCCGGGATCGTAGGAGGACAAATACTTCGAGAGCAAAAAAACGTTCGTGAGTGGGGGGGGGGGGGGACTCAGTTGACTTAGGCATTCATACTAGGAACGGGACAAGGTTAGTTAGTAGAGGTTACCCACCCACTACCCGTTCGGTCCGTAGAAAGCAGAGTTGACACTGACAGGAAAAAAAAAACTCGAAGTCGGTAAAGTTATCAAGTAAGTCTTTAGGTTAAATATATTTCCTCTTTTATTTTTTCTTTCCTTTTCTCCTTTCCTTAATTTCTAATTTTTAACGTTTTCTGACCAAGAGATAAATCACAACGGCAGGGCTCCCATAAGGAAATAGGAAAGTTCGTCTTACTTGATGGTTTCTCGAACGTAGTTGCGGGCTTCAAAAGTCCTGACCAACTGGTTTTCGTCGTATCGATGAGGCGTCAATCATCTTTGTTAGGTCGCAATAAATTGATTAAATTGTTCATAATTATCGATTAATTCAATGAAGATACAAATCTCAAGAAACAGGAAATTGAAAGGCCTACTTATCTTTTTTTTGTTTCCAGTCGAGGGCTACAGAACTTCGTCGTTCGATTTTCTCTCTTCATAAGGAGTCCAAATGTTAAACCTTCCTTGACGATGAACGAGGAGAATAAAGAAGAACGGAGGGCGGGGATCGGGGAAATGTTTTTTTGTCCAAAACGTCGAAGCCTCCAAATCCGATTCCGCTCGTCATGCGTATTAGGGAAGTCCTTTTCTTTCTCGGAAAGGTGCTGGACGATCCGTACCTCTCGATCGTCCTTTCTGTGTCCTCTCCTCCCTTTTTTTTTTCTACCTCTCCTTTTCTTCTCTTTTTTTACTTATTCGTTCCAAAGAAAAACAATCACCTCCTCAATTTCTTTGATTCTCTTCCACCACCATTTTTCCCCAACACCCCAGTGCCAGCCGACCTTTGTTACGAGACAATGATGATTAGCTGCGGCACTGCGACAATGGTGGCTTAACAACAATTGCTGTAAATCGTGTAAAGTTCATTATTTCTTTAAATAAAATAAAATTCATTTCAAATCGACTTTTAACATACGGGTAATAACAAAAAAAAACATAAACAGAAAAACAACGAACATAACGGGCAGAACTGAACCGTTATAATACCTAAATACCAATGGATCTTTTGTCTCCTTTCACTCCCACCCCT
>JAHWFO010101631.1:236427-251144 GCA_023313115.1 Rhysida immarginata | reverse complement strand
AAAAAAAAAAAAAAAAAAAAATTAGGGTGGTACTATCACTCATCGGTTATTTCCTTGATACCCATACGTCGTCATTGGTTTTAGATCTTCTAGCGTGGCAACGATGGGAGATCGTCTTAGACGGTATTGATTAGCTATTAATATAACCGTGTTGGTGGATTTGAATGTTTGTATTAGATAGGGTCCATAGTAAAGTGGGCGCAGCTTATGCTCCGAAGGTAAACGCCCGGGAATCACTCGAGCGCGTAACCACACAAAATCTCCGATCTTGAATCTTGTCTGTTCAGGTTTTTTCCTCTCCAGACGTTCATGTTGACGTTGACGACGTTTGTTTATTATCTGTATTATTTGTTTCGATGACAGAGTGAAATCTCTAGTTATTTTCCCAAAGTGAATCTCGATGGGGGAGAACCCAATTTCATTATTAGGTAGTCGTCTTAGCGCCGCCGTACAGGTTTGTAATACATCGTCCCACTCGTCTGTTTCTCGGTCTAATAACTTCAGTCTTAGTTTCTCCAACAGGCTACGGATGTAACGCTCGGCGGGGTTGGTTCGTGGGACATATGGGACCGAATACTGAATCCCGATGCCGTTGTTATCGGCGTATCGTAAATATTCGCGTCCCCGGAAATACGTAGCATTGTCCGAGAGGATAACTCGTGGCCGTCCAATCTGTTCTATGGCGAATTTCAACGTGCTGATGATCCCTTCTTGAGTGACGCGTGGGGCGGAACTCGTTGTCACCCATCCGCTGTAGCAGTCGACTGTTAAGACAATGTAACGGTTTCCCCGTCGACTTCGTACTAATGGTCCCAAAACATCTATGGCCCATAGCTGGTTCGGGTTGAGGTTTCTCCGACGAAGTTGATGGCCGATTAAATGGAGATTAGCTGGTTTACAGCGTTGGCAATCTGGGCACGCCTTGGTTATACGACTGATGTCGCGTTGCATTTTAGGCCAGTTGAAGTGGGCCTTCATGAGATAATAAAGTGTTTTCCCGCCGGGATGTATCAGGTCGGGTCGTGAGTGCCACGACCGGATTAGGGTCTCTCGTTCAAGACGGACAATCGGTTCATGGAAGCTGGTCTGTGTCGGAGTGTTTTCATGAAGATCGGATTGGCTAAGGATAGCATTGGTTTCGGGAAATGACGGCAACGATCGGACAGGAGAGATGGAGTCTTGGGTCATAGTAGCGCCGACCAGGTTCGTCGACCGGGAAAGGGCGTCGGGTATATGATTGAATATTCCCCGTTGGTGGACAATCGTGTAATCGAAGCTCTGCAATCGTAAATTCCAACGTGCGATTCTGCCGTGATGGTCTTTGAAATTTTCCATCCATTTTAAGGATTGTGCGTCGCAATAGATGGTAAAGTGTGTTCCATCGAGGTAAGGACGGAATGTTTCGACCGCATACAGAACAGCAAGACACTCCCATTCTATGGCGCTATAGTTTGATTCGATGTCCGTCAATGATCGGCTGGCATATGCGACGATATGACGCACATCGTCGTACACCTGTGCCAGCATGCATCCTACTCCCCGTTTCGAAGCATCGGTATGAACTTCGAAAGGGCGGGTGAAGTCAGGTTGGACCAGAATGGGGGGTGTAGTTAGGAATTCTTTAATGGTGTTAAAGGAATTCTCGCAATCAGCGTCCCAAACCCATCTGGTATCTTTGTGCGTTAGACGGCGCATGGGCCAATTCATCGCGCTAAAGTTGGGTATGAAGGCGCGGTAATATTGGGCCATACCAAGGAATCGTCGGACTTCTTCTACTTTGATGGGGCGTGGATAATTTATAATTGGTTGTATATTCCGATCGCTAGGCCTTAACCCCTTCTCGTCCACGCGGTAGCCTAGAAATTCGACTTCTTGACGACAGAAAACGGATTTCCGAAAATTCACCTTGAGATTGAATTTCATTAGTCGATTAAAGACTTTCTGAAGTGTGTCGAGGTGGGTTTCCCAGTCTCGGCTTGCCACTATGATGTCATCTACGTAGTGAAAACACTCTGGTTCTATGGATGGATCTAGAACCTGGTCCATTAGAGACTGGAAGGCTTGAGCCGCGTTTTTTATCCCAAATGGCATCACCTGGTAACAAAAGGTGCCAAGTCCAGGGACCATAAACGCGGTCTTTTCGCAGGAATCGGGGCTAAGTTTGACTTGCCAATAAGCATGTCGCAGGTCTAAGGTGGAAAAGACCCGGGCACGACTAAGTTTTCGAAGTATCAACTCCGTTGGTAGGGGAAAGTAGGTCATTGGTTTGGTGAGAGCATTAAGCTTCCGAGCATCGAGGACAAACCGGGGTTCTTTCGTCTTGTCCCGATGCACCAGGAAATACGGTAGCGACCAGGCTGACTCGCATCTCCGGACGACTCCTTGGTGTTCCATTTCTGTCACTAAACTACGAATCGTCTCTAGTTTTGTTGGAGCGTAATAATAAGGTCGTATTTTAACTGGGGTGGCTTTGCCGGTGTCGATTTTGTGCTCGTAACCAGGGTATTTTCCTGTGATGAGGCTCATTTCCCGTTCCATATCTTGCAGGAGATTCTGTATAGAACGTTGACGATCTCGTTCGTCCATGACCCAACAATTCTCACCTCGATATGTCTCGGGTTCTATCTTCAATTGCGCTTTCCATCGACGTAGAAAATCCAACCCTATCACGGCCGAAGTTGCTAATCCTGGGAAGATCCACCATTCGTAAAATACCGGGGAATAATCGGTGTCTTCTATACGAGTTACCTCGGTGAAAATACTTTCGGTCAATTCAATCTCTCGTCTATCAGCTACCATAATTCGTCTTCCCTGTAGGTGTTTAACTCTCTTTCCTTCTATCTTGGCGGCAGCTTCTTCACTTACTAAGGAGATGGTTGCTCCCGTGTCGAGCATTGCGTCAATTGGCGTTCTCCCGGCCACAACTCGTAATCGCCAGCATCCAACGGCAGGTATCCGCAGCTGCGTTTCTGTGCGTGACACGGATAAAAGATTTGGATCGGTCTCCTGTGTAACAAGCTTTACTTCACGTGCGGTGTGAGGTAGGGATAATGTATCGGAATTTCGTTTGAGATTCCGTTTTTTCGGTTTTTCATCCCGGGATCCGGGAGGAGGATCACTATTGTAGTTAACATTACGGGTCCCCCGGAAGATTCTGGTTGGGTAGTAATGTCTTTTATGGTTCCATCTCTGTCCGGATTCGGTGTTCGTTTCATCCTCGTGGGTCTGAAAATGGGCTTGGTAACGGGTTCGGGCTAACGAACTCATATCAACCATCTGTGTCGTCGGATTATCTTTTTCGAACACGAGTGTTTTTTTCCATTGATTTTCCAGTTCGTGGGCAAGTAATTCCAACCTTGGTAATGAATCGAACTCTGATTGTCGGATTTGAGTTCGCAGGCTCGGTCGCATGTTTTGGTAACACAGGTCGGTGATCTCTTCTCGTTCTAGGGGGTACACTAGTTTTTTATTTCTTTGGCAGATATCAAAAACAAATTGGGAAAAACTCTCATTCCGTTTTTGACGACAGTTCATCAGATACCTTTTATCACTAATTAGGCTGACGTGTTTCCCGAATTGTCTTCTCAGCCATGTGCGGCACGCTGGCCAGTTTGGGAGTTCTCTCAGTTTCGTGGCCACCCAGGGACCCATCTCCTCGGGCATTAAAAGTGGTAAGATTCGAGGCAACGTCCCAATAGGTACTTCCATCAACAGGGCTCGCGTGTCGATCCTGTCCAAATATTCGTCAATATCGTCTTCACGAGTATAGGCTGGAAGGTTGAGGATTTCTTTCCATTTTGTAGGTGATCCTTCCTTTGGCTCGTTCATTCGGGCTAAGACTTGCGTCTGATGGCTGAGGGTGCGTTCGACTTTTTCGATAAGGGCATGTCCAATCCCCACACTATATTTTACTATGCCGCCTTGAACGAAGTCATCCACTGCATAAGTTTTCCATACGTTTATTTCGGGGGTCACGACGAGTGTAGTTTGAAGACGTCGAATTTCTTCATGTAGTCTCCTTGTACGTTGCGTGTGTTCGCCTTCAAGTTCCACCTGTAAGCGTGTGTTTACCAACAGTACGGCTTCTTCGCTGAGCAAGACGATCGGTACACGGCGTTGAATCAACGCTGCGATCAGTTTGTCGGTTTCGTCGACTACTGGCTGATTCTCCATCATCAACAAAATCGCTAGTAAAGTCCACGTCGCGACGTGCATCATCAAGCATTCATGGCTTTTTAGGAGGATTTACCAAAAAAAAACTTTGTAACGATCGGCGTTTCTACACAGATCCTCACAGCAATCGAAGATGGAGGGAGTCGAATAGGTCAACGAGATCCTGTTAAAAATGTAATATTCATTTACGAGTGAGTAGGTTGTCTATAATTACGATTAAAAAGATAATACCCTAGATTGGTTGTTCCCTCCTAAAAGTGGCGGACGGGAAGACAAATATTTTATTAGTCTTAGTCAAAATCAGAAAGGTTTTCAAATAAAAGACCACTTTTCTGTCACTCTAGGGACAATTCAAAAAAAAAAAAAAAATTATAAAGAACAAGACTAATTAACGACAATGAGTTCTGTAATAGTCTATATTAACACAAGAGAAACAGGAGAGTAAATTATCGATCAGAACAAAAGGGAAAGTTCGGTTGCGATGTCGAGATTGATAAGACGTCGAATTAAAGTCTTAAATGGGTAAGGTTCAGGTCAGTATGGTAATCGTCCATTCATTTTCGTCATATTCTATCGGTTGTCATAATTGTCACGGGTCATTAACTAGTAACTCTGTAAATCAATCACTGAGAAGCTTTGGTTGGATCCTTCTAAGATTAATGGTTGGAATTCGAGACGACTACGCCTACTTACGAGTAGCATACGTAGGGAAAAATAGATAATCTTTCGTATCTTTTTGGCCTTTTGAATTATCTTGAACCTTAATCAACTGTCGATATTTCCTGAACGATAACCCGGGATCGTAGGAGGACAAATACTTCGAGAGCAAAAAAACGTTCGTGAGTGGGGGGGGGGGGGGACTCAGTTGACTTAGGCATTCATACTAGGAACGGGACAAGGTTAGTTAGTAGAGGTTACCCACCCACTACCCGTTCGGTCCGTAGAAAGCAGAGTTGACACTGACAGGAAAAAAAAAACTCGAAGTCGGTAAAGTTATCAAGTAAGTCTTTAGGTTAAATATATTTCCTCTTTTATTTTTTCTTTCCTTTTCTCCTTTCCTTAATTTCTAATTTTTAACGTTTTCTGACCAAGAGATAAATCACAACGGCAGGGCTCCCATAAGGAAATAGGAAAGTTCGTCTTACTTGATGGTTTCTCGAACGTAGTTGCGGGCTTCAAAAGTCCTGACCAACTGGTTTTCGTCGTATCGATGAGGCGTCAATCATCTTTGTTAGGTCGCAATAAATTGATTAAATTGTTCATAATTATCGATTAATTCAATGAAGATACAAATCTCAAGAAACAGGAAATTGAAAGGCCTACTTATCTTTTTTTTGTTTCCAGTCGAGGGCTACAGAACTTCGTCGTTCGATTTTCTCTCTTCATAAGGAGTCCAAATGTTAAACCTTCCTTGACGATGAACGAGGAGAATAAAGAAGAACGGAGGGCGGGGATCGGGGAAATGTTTTTTTGTCCAAAACGTCGAAGCCTCCAAATCCGATTCCGCTCGTCATGCGTATTAGGGAAGTCCTTTTCTTTCTCGGAAAGGTGCTGGACGATCCGTACCTCTCGATCGTCCTTTCTGTGTCCTCTCCTCCCTTTTTTTTTTCTACCTCTCCTTTTCTTCTCTTTTTTTACTTATTCGTTCCAAAGAAAAACAATCACCTCCTCAATTTCTTTGATTCTCTTCCACCACCATTTTTCCCCAACACCCCAGTGCCAGCCGACCTTTGTTACGAGACAATGATGATTAGCTGCGGCACTGCGACAATGGTGGCTTAACAACAATTGCTGTAAATCGTGTAAAGTTCATTATTTCTTTAAATAAAATAAAATTCATTTCAAATCGACTTTTAACATACGGGTAATAACAAAAAAAAACATAAACAGAAAAACAACGAACATAACGGGCAGAACTGAACCGTTATAATACCTAAATACCAATGGATCTTTTGTCTCCTTTCACTCCCACCCCTGTAATTCCAACCTCAGTGCAGCAATCAAAACCAAGCTAAATGGTGAAGGTGGACATGCCCATAGAAAGCTGCATTCTGAATTTCAATCTTCTGCTTCAAAATATGCAGAAATTATGAAGGGGATAGATGGACAGATGGATGGACTGACTTGTAAAACCAATAAAGAATAATAAAGCCAATAAGTTGCTCTATTCTTCCACTACTTAATATTGTACCTAAGGCCTTATGCTTGCTCTGATATCTCTCTTATTGCATTGGTTGATGTTATGTTGCACTATACAAGACTATTAGGAGCACAATCCTCACTCTGTTCATATAAATATACTGATTCTTCTTGCAGTGACAATAGCAAATTGTAATAGGCTGTTTTGGGTTTAAGTATAGTTGCATCATAATTTTAGCAGTTGCCTATTTTGGATATTTTAAATTTATCCTTAGAGAAGAAAGGGGCTTCAAAATATGTATTTCAATTCAGTATTTACTTAACATAATCATAAGTCTTGTCTTTTTTGTCCTTTGTCATACAAAAAAATAAAAAATAAACTGCTCTGAAAGTTGATGGGGGGAAAATAAACTGCAACAAAAATATCCACATTTAAACAAAAGGAAGCATCCAAATAATTAAGGATGCTGATACCCTTTGTTTCTATCTATTGTTTCAGTACCAGTGACTTCTACTTCTGATAATGATATTTACTTCTTTCAGTAAGTTAAGCATCCGTGCATTTACATTTAGTGATAATTCATTTAGATGTGTTCACCGGTTGCATGTTCATTTGGTTTTTGCTCTGTCTTAGTGATATCATGTTCTGTGTATTGTTTTTTTGTTTTATAGCTACAGTGCCCTAAGTTATGAGGGTCAGTATTATAATAGAAAGAAATTAAATGCAAGTTTAAATAACAATTTTTATATTGACGTTTCCTTATCTTATTTTTAGATTAACTTTATTTTTTATATTATTTAGTTAAAGGATCTCCTGCTGCCCCTAAAAGGCCTCCTCGGCCACAACCTCCTCCACCTCCACCACCGTTCAAACCTCGACATAATAGTTCTTCTGAAGATACACATTTATAAGGTAAGCTTTTTCATTTAAAGATTTATTTGGTTATAAGGTGTCATTTAGTTATGCTCAAAAACTAATTTGTGATATTAAAAAAAAAACCTTTGAAAAAATAACTTTACATTTATATAATCTTCAGGAATATTGTATCATATCAGTTTTAACTTGTTGATGTGACTGTTATTGCAATACTCTGCCTGTAGTCATTTTCTTGACACGTACATACCACATCTCTTTCTTCTCAAAATCATTATGGAACAACATATTATATGTAATGCAAAATTGGCTCGTTTTAAATTCCCCTCCCCTTTTAACGTATATCTGGTTCCTCAATTGATAATTACTAAAATCGGCTCCGTTAGCCCTCTACAAACGTTTTATTTTGTGTGCAAGATCTGATACTTATGACGTTTCCTTAAAGGCTGACTGGTTGCCAACAGCTCACATAGTACGGTTGAACCATTCCAAACCAGGCAATTCTGTGCATTTGTGCTATTAGACGGCTTTTATAATGATTATTCGAAATTGAAATTATAGCATTAGAACTGGGTGACTTGGATTACATATTAAAACCTTAGTTATTCAAATTTTAATAATCCTTTTTCATCTTCTGGCTTGCATTAACATCATTTGCTTATAGATATGGATTTAGGCATTTTTATTATTGGAAAAGGTTTTATTGCACATCAGACAGCTAAAGATTTGAATTTCTTGAATTTTTTCTGCCATTTTGATTCCACTTGACCAGCAGAGCCCAGCCATGGAATCTGGCCTCACTGTGCGTGAAGCAATCGTTATTTTCAGACAGGATTTTGCAACTGCTCTTGAACGGTTGTGACTGACTTGACTTCATAAAAAAACCCTTGATAATGTCGCCTGTTTGAGTCTCTTTTAAATTGGTGTATTGGTCCTTCTGTTTTGTTTATCTAGGAGTGTGATGTCTGTTATGGTTGTCTTACAAGTACGGATGAAGGACGGCATGACTTGCCTAGCTCTCCAGATGGCCATCGTCATGCTCTCCTTTCCGAAACTGCAAGCCGTGTCCACCGTGTAATTGGTCGGTCGTTTACACATTACAGCAAAACGTCTGTTTGGTATTATTTAATTTTTTTTTCGAGTCGAACTGAATATGCTATGGCAAAATACAGGGTGCGTAAGGTGTTTGAGGACAGATTCACGTCAAGAAAGAAAACAGAGATATAAGTCGAGATAATAACTTTATTATCGAAACATATCATGAGCATACACAACAAACTTTCTTACTATATGGCTATTCAATGATTCCGCCTTCGGCTTTTATAACTGCTTCAATGTGAGATCAAAACCGTCGACATGCGCGAATCAAATGGTCATGGTTCATATCAGTCATTACTTGAACAATGGCAGATTTCAATTCATCTTTGGTGTTATGGGAGTGTTCATTGACCTCTCTGTCCACAATGCTCCATACGTAGTAGTCCAACAGATTCAGGTCAGGGGAGTTAGGAGGGCAAAGGTTAGGGGTTACGTGATCATGGAAGTTGTCAACATTCCTGTGTCATGCGAGACTTGTGTGCTGAGGCAGAGTCTTGCTGAAACACGTAAGGCCTTCTGTTGCATATTGTGTCTATCCAAGGCTTAACAGTCGTTTCAGGAGAACGCAGAGTTAACTTTAAGACCTTGGGGAAAGAAGTGTGGAGCCATCACATGTCCTTCACTGCTGACAACCCCTAAAACCATGACAGATGCAGGAAATTTCTTGTGCATGACTCGTGGCACTTCCAAAGGGTCTGCACATAACCATCTGTCATTTCTTTTGTTCACCTTCTGATCCTGGTCAAAGTCTTTTTCATCAGAGAAAATCCACAGCAAATCAGCTTCACACAGATTTTTCAACTTGTTTAAGAGCCTTTTCGATCGGAGTAGGCGGTTTTCCTTTGTTTTGTCCGACATAAACTGACCTCTTCGCGTAACATACGAGTGGTAGCTGATGTTTTCATGGACAACATTTTTGATTGTTCCTTCCGACACATGGAGATCTCTGGCAAGTGACCTCATGGATGTTCTGGGATTGTCATCGATGGCCTGCTGCAATTGCTGAATAAATTCAGGTGTTCTGATGATGTCAGAGCATGAGACATGCTTTTTACGCTTTGCTACTGGTGCAACATTGCCATCTTCGATCTCCAACTCCTTCCGCACATTGTGGATGAATGATCTTGCGACCTTTAGATATCGTAGTATCTCTAAATCGCTGTGCTCTGCCTTCATTGCCACGATTACTGCATGTCTCTTCATGATTTGTTACTTGATCGTCCACTATTTTGCTTTCCAGAAACGGAAAGGACATACAATTTACTATAGTGCAGCAGTAGCCAAACGAAGGTGTCCTCAAGTACATTATGCACCCTGTAAGTATATCACTTAAAGATAGATCACTTTATACAGTGGAACCTCCATACAACAAAAATTCAAGGAACCGGCAAAAATCATTTCGCTTTTGATGTATTAAAAAATTGATGGAGGTGGTGTTAAAAATTTGTATAATTTTGATGTATAAATAGTTAAAAATTGCATATTTATATATATTGTATAATATGTAGTACACTGAGTTAGCAAAACTCATGGGATATCAAGCACATTGATTGATGGGCTTGGCTCACGAATTCACAGGGGTAACGGATTCTGGGAATATGGACCATTAGACGTTGTGGGAAGAGCTTGTATAAGTGATTAATCAGAAATGGCACGTCGTCGCGAGTTGACGTCTTTTGAACGGGGTATGATAGTAGGTGCCCTATGCGTGGGAAGTTCCATTTCGGCAGTGGTGCAGGAATTTGGCTTTCCTCGCTCAACTGTCTCCAGGGTGTATCGGGAATGGCTGGATGAAGGCATCACAGTCAACAACAGGCACCATACCGGGCGTCCAGCTGCCCTGAATGATCGTGACCGGCGACACCTGGGACGAATGATTCAGAGAGACAGGAGCGCAAAGTGCAGCAAATCACAGACCAGTTCAATACTGGCCGCACTAGAAACGTCTCTCGGTAGACAATACGTCGAAATCTGCATGCCCTCGGGTTTGGCAGCCGTCGCCCTATATGGGTGCCAATGCTTACCCAGTGTCATCGGACACTCCGGCGTGCATTTGCCACCAACCATCTTGGCTGGACTCTGCAACAGTGGCGTAACGTCATATGGTCAGATGAGTCACGATATCAACTGTACCACGCTGATGGGAGGCACCGTGTGTGGCACAGACCTCACGAAACGATGGATCCCGCATGCCAACAGGTGGTGGTGCAGGGTGGTGGGGCGTCAGTGATAGTCTGGGGTGCATTTTCCTGGTTTGGAATGTGCCCTCTGGTTATTCTGGACCAAACGTTGAATGGTCCACGGTATCGTCAACTCATCGGAGACGATCTGCACCCGTTTTTGACATTTCAACACCCTGACGACGTAGCAGTCTTTCAAGATGACAATGCTCCGCCACATCGCTCCAATGTCGTCCGCGAATGGTTCGAGGAGCATGCAGGAGAGGTCCAACGACTGAGCTGGCCAGCCCGGAGCCCTGACATGAATCCCATCGAGCATATCTGGGATGCTGTTGAAGTCAGGCTCCGGGCACTGGATCATCCGCCCACGAACGGGCAGCAACTATCTTCGGCTCTGCAGACTATCTGGTGTCAACTGCCTCCAGAAGTGTACCAGGGACTTGCAGACTCACTACCACGCCGTATTGCTGCACTCCACAGGGCCAGAGGTGGCCCGACCAGATATTAAGTAACTATCCCATGAGTTTTGCTAACTCAGTGTATTTTATATTAACTTGAATGCTTTTTAACATAATTAAAAACTTTTTGATACTTGACATCGCTGCCTATCTGAAATCATGCAGGTTGCCATTGCTGAAAATTTTCTTTAGATTGTGATCATTTTTTTCTGAAATAATTAAAAATTGAAAGCTAAAGGGACTGAAAATAATAATATAATAAATATTTTTTGGAAAAATACTCATAAAACTTATCCATAACCATGTACCAGGTATGTAAATTTGAAACCGGAATTTTTTAAAGAAAATACATGTTTATTGTATGAAAATGATAAATATTTTATTCGAAGTATTGCCCATTGCTGGCTATTCATTTTTCCCACCTATCTGACAATTTGTAGATGCCATGCCAAAAAAACTAACCTAAAACAAACTAAACCTAACCTAACTTAACCATGGTGAATAATGACAAACAAAATTACAGCTGCCACCAACAAAGAATATTAACTAAAGGATGTGGCAAATTTTAAAAGAAAAACAATTTTCTTCAATGTTAATGTGATTATTATGAAAGAGATTAACCTGTAACATTGAATAATTATGCTCGATTGGTTTTTCTCTTAGGATTTTAAGTGTGCTATAAAATTTGCAAGAATGTTGATCTAATTTTCAATACGAAGGTAAAACTTAATGAGCATTAGGGCTTTAAAATCTACTGTTTATTCTTTCATATAATTTTTATAAGTAATTTAATATATTTATATTTTACTGTCGTCACACCACGAAAAGACCGCTGAGTTGCTTAATGTGTTCATATGGTGTCGCTGCAGTTGCAGATGAATCTATTCAGTGGTAGGAGGACAAACGCCCAAATTTGAGTCGATCCATGTTTCATCGATGTAAACAATAGGACAATTTTCTAAACTTAATTTTTTTCATATTTCTCAGGTATTTACCTCTCCATGCAAACGTTTTAATTTGTTTGGAAACACGGCCAAAACTCATTTTTGCGCTACTTGATTTTAGAGCTCTTCCTCCCTTCATAATTGTAGACTGATCTGCAACTACAGCGACACCATATGAGACATTAAGCAACCCAGCGGTCTTCTCGTGGCATGTGGACAGTAGCTTGCTATTATTATTATTATTATTATTATTATTATTATTATTATTATTCTCCTCGGCGCATCCTCCTTGGGATATTCTAGATGATTGCTTCTTGTTTTGCAGTAAATTCAAACCTTCAAATTGAACACTTACTTTTTTGACAAAAGTTAGAGGGGAATGTGCCTCTGAAATTTGAACCCGCTACAAAACAAGAAACACTCATCATGAAACATGAATCAAAATGTCTGCCTGCAACAATGAATTATCCATACTTTCTTTATATAATGCTTCAATACGGAAATCATATATCTTGAAAATAATTTTACTTTGTTTATGTCATTGTTTTCTGAACAATAAAGTTTTGTCATTTTTAATAACACTTTGTTTACACAATAATTCTTAACATGGCTGTACCCAGAGAGGAAACCCCCACCCCCACCCCGAAATTGACCACCTTGCCAACTAACTCATCAATATTCCCATCATGACCACATTCCCATTTCCCTTGGTGTAGAGTTGCTGTAATGTCTTGCAGATCCACTCCTATCCGAAGAAACCACGCTGTTATTATCCATGTCTCCTTCTAATACTATATGACTGAGCTACTAGTAATATGCAACACACACACACGCACGCACGCACACATACTGTAACACCTTAAATCCTCTAGGTGATTTATTTCTTCAGACACCCTTTTACAAAAACTACTCCCATTCTTAACTATTACTATTAATCAATGTAATTTAATTTATGGTAAAGAATAAGAAAATGCAAACTATAGCTCTAATAAGATAAGACTTTAATTATTCCGTCTAAAGAATATTTTTAATTACAAATTCTTAGGAATTCCTTCTTTCTCTATATTTTTTATTACATTTTGTAATTATTATTTTTGGGAATTCTTAAGTACAGTCAAATATATTCTCTATATTTGGGAATTATTATTGGGGGGGGGGGGAGTTCTCTCTACGGGAATGAGTTAGTACTGTTAATAATTGCCCGTCATTAACCACACAGAAAATATACCTTCTACGTACATGCTTTCATCAATAAAACTCAACTGGGGGGTTCAGTCTTCACGGCGGGGATGCACCAAGTCGTCGATCCATAATCTGTCACGGAGAAAAGAGAAAGAGAAAACCAAGACAAAAAACTATTCATTACTAAATAATACTGGCCCAAAATGTCTACCATTATCAGATTTTTTCCGGTAAAATCGTTTATCTCTCTGTACATGATTCGGCTTCGAACGTGCGGTCGGCTACACTTTAAGTTGATGTCAGACTTATGTTTCTTTTACGCCATAGACCAGAACTAATTCTTTACGTCTCCAGCTTTCGTCCTGATTTTTGGTTCATGCTCGTGGTCTTCAGAATCTTCCACTCTTTTCCGATGTGTTTTTTATTGAACATTTTCTGTATGTTACTTTTGTTGATTAATTTGCTTTCTTTTCCAGTTTATTATTTTTTCAGCGCTGCTCATCACGTTACATGTTTACTCCCGGATGATTGCTCCCTTCAACCGTTTGTTAGTCATTGTCTCTACTGTGTTTAGATGTCAGGTTTTTGTTCTAGTATTTCTTATCATTTTGTTAGACCTTAACCTCCTGGTCGTGTTGTGTAGTCTTAATCGTTTGTGTGTGGTTGCTGTTTAGGTGAGTTGCGCTCAATTTGCTTTTTCTACTGAATGTTCTTTCTAAGCTAATTTGTTTTAATTTCTGCATATACTTTTCTTTTTTTTTTTTTTTACTTTTTTAAGCTGATATATATTATGCCTTTCGTTTTTTGTTGCTCTACACTTTATTGCGACAGCGTCCTTGCACTTTTTGTCTTTTGAACTCTCTCCCGAAGCCTGAAAAAAAATGATCCACCGTTGGAATCATCCTCTAATATCATCTTATGAACTTTCTATCATGACGCAGTTCTGTCAACTTAGAATTTTGGGCGATCCCGTTTCCGTGAAAGGCTTTATTTTCTGTTTCCTTTTTAAACTTTTTTTTAGTTCCAATGAACGTTATTGCGGTTTCTTTTTTTTTATTTGTAGAAGTTTGTGAGCGCTTGGGCCAGCGCTTCTCGTCCCGACTTAGTCAATCTTCCAGCGGCGCATGTTCGTCTTGTCTAATCACTGTGGATCAGACCCTGTTGTTTCTCACCTTGGACAATATATGCCTTCATATAAAATCCTTATCACTGGCCTAAGTTTCTCTCATGAGATATTACAAAAAGAATTGATCAAAACAAAAAAAACAAAAAAAAATTCCGTAATAAAAAAATTTATTCCATTGGATAGTTTGTATTCAGATTTTTCTTTTTTGATGGTCACAAGATTTAAGATTTTTGCATAATAATTAAAAATAACGAGTAAATAATTTAATTAACAGTTTCAATCTTAGTATCTTTAACTAGTTAACTTTTGCCTGTATAGCTAATCGGTGGGGATTCTCTTGGTTTCATTTATGCCCCCCTTTTATTATTTTTTTAATGAATATTTCAAGAAAGCCGTCCTCCACTTAAAATTGTTCGTACTAGAATTTGGCTGTACGTGTCGGAAAGACCAATTTTTCTTTTCTTGCACGTTATAATACATACATACATACATACATACATACATACATACATACATACATACATACATACATACATACATACA
>JAHWFO010101631.1:197850-211089 GCA_023313115.1 Rhysida immarginata | reverse complement strand
GCTTGTTAAATAAAATATAAAGACCCGACAATTATTTCGAATTTTCATCATTTTCAAAAATCAAATGATATTTTAAATTTTTCAGAGTTGTTCATTATATTCAATAATAAATTGTGATGATGTAAAGCTATTGTTAAAGTTTTATTGTTGGGAAATTATTTTTAAGATGTCTTTAAGCTGTTGTATTAAGGTGCCAGATTGTAAGTCTATTTGAGTATTTAACATACATGATTTATTTTCAAACACCTTTGATAATAGTGAAATTTACAAATTAACCTACAACAGATGTGATAAATTGGGTAGACAATTTCACGTATAGAGAACATATTAATTCCATAAAATATACAAATAATAATCAAAATTTGCTAATCATATCATTCACACAGGTCGTAAGTTCAGCAAAATTGATGAAACTATGGAAATTCTAATCTAATCCAAAGACAATAATAAACATAGTAGTTCGGAAAATATGGAAATTTTTAAGGCCAAACAAACAAGTAAATCATGCATATTTAACTACTCTGCAGTAATGATAATTCCCGCAATTTCAATGAGGTAGTTGTAAAGTTTACAATGTAAACGTCTTTGTATTCTACATAGGCCCAAAGTGAAAGATCGTTCATCCACTCTTTTTCCATTGCGTAAGGGTCTATTATATAAATTCCTTTGCCAAGTTTAAGTTTTTTAATGTCTTCTTTTTGAATGATAATCTAATTATTTCGCATAATTAGACAGCGCAAATTTATTGGTTGATGATCCTAAAAGTTGCATCTCAATGCAAGCAATCCCTGCATTCTCAGCCAAGCGGCTGAGACTCCCTGCAAGCGGCTTGGGCAGTGCGACGTCACGAGAATACTCTCCATTAGTGATGAGCGTTATTTCACTACCTGTGACTTTTTCACTGATAGTGATATTTCACAGGTAATCACTGCTACTCTCGAACATTCGAAACCGTTACCAGTGATTTTCACAAACGCTACTCTCGAACCTTTTATCGTTATTTTACGTGTGATTTTCACTGTTTCACGATCAATCGAGGAAACTGACGCATGCGTTAACGATTAGAACTCTTTTAATCAATCAGAATGCACAGGAAAGAGAGTATTCGCTTTTTCCGTGATGTTTTCTAGCAATCGTTGATTAATTGACCAAGCACTTCCTGCTAGTGCTTGTTTCTATATCGTTTATCGATAATATTTCGTACATAAAGTTTCGTTTCATAAAAACATAAGAGCATATAAAGGCTCCTGATATATGTATTTTATTTGCATCTGCAATTGATAAACAGTAGATGTGATATCTAATTCTAGTGATATTTTCACGGAATACTGTGATTTCTTTATCCAGAATTGTACGCAGAGGGGAGCGAGGGTGAATTACTAGTAACTAGACATTTGTATACTCATTGCTTTAATTGTCTATACATTAGTTATGCAATTATCAAACACGAAAGCATATATATATGGGGGACCAAATTTTGGAAAAATCAAACCGGGAGATTTGGTCAAATATCGATGTTATCGATAATTTTTAATTGAATTACATGTAATTAATTAATCCCAATAAGAAAAATGGGACAATCCCGCAAAACCGAGACGTCATCCTATATATACTAGCTACAAGCAGTTTGTTAATACAATGATAATAAGCTGAATATAAAACTGCATAACAACAATTATATGATATAATATAGTTCAGTAGCTAAAGTGAGGAGGGCAGTAATCCACCCGCATTTTCATTGCTTTAGGGGTCGAAAATTGCAATGAAAGAATGCCTCCACCTCCCCAGAGGAATTCTGGGTATGCTATTGGTTATATTGGTTACATATACTGACTTGATATATTATTCCAGGGAAATGGAAAATCAACAGAATGGAAGAGTATACTTTCACAATAAAATACTGCATAATTATGTATAAAGTTCACTTCCGTTTAAAAAACAAATTACTCGTTTATCACCATCCACCCGCTAACAAATTACCGCATTACTCCAATAAATTTTGTATTCAAATACTGAGAATAATTGAAAATAAAATTACACGCGCTACAGGGTGATCCAAAAGTCATTTCACTGAAAGATACTGTTTTCAAGTTACTGCGTGAACTGACTTTTCAAATATCACTCTGTATATTTCTTGGAAAAATTATGATCCCTTTATTTTATTAAGCAAACAAGCATTACTTATATGACTTAAATGAGCGAGGTCAAAAAATGCGCGTCATTTACCCTTGCTATGGCACTGATAGTGACGTATTGTTTAGGTCAAATAAGTAATACATGTTTGCTAAATTAAATAAGTAATAAACGGGTCATAATTTTTTCGAGAATTATATTTAATTTTCAAAATTTGAATAAACAAACTTGGTGGAGTATTTCAATTTCTTAGCGGATGAAGAAGGGAGGGGGGATAAATTCACAAGTAAACAACTAATTTATTTTTTAAAGGGGAGTGAATTAATCACGGTAATACAAGTTTACTAAAACTAAATAATATACTACTCTCCATTTTATTTCACCGAGGCGTCGTTATAGATTATATACTCTTTAATAAACTCCTGTTTATACCAATCAAACAATGTTTACTTCGCCACCACTTTCGCTTTAACGATTAATAGTAGTGAATCATCATCACCGTTTGTCTAAGGAGCAGGAAAAAGACGAGTCATGATTTCACATTGACAGGTAAAAATCACTGATATCAAAAAGTAGCAGTCACAGTTATACCTGTGAACGTAGAATCACGACTTAGCTCATCACTACTCTCCATTGCGGGAGTTTTTGGCAAAATTCAAACTAAATTTATATTACCGAAAGTGGCCTTTAAATTATGATTTCTTTATTAAAAATGAAAGTAAAAAAATAATAAAATTGATATTTAGTTTCAGGAAAGTATTCAAAACTATATGAAATTAACTTCCGGTTTGGAGTCATTTACCCTTTAAGGCACGCCACTTCAGGCGCCCAAATTTCAGGTCAATTATCTCGTGAATGACTGAATAGTGCGCGCTACAGCTCTGCACACATACATAGGCAAGGACCCTCTACGTGAATGCAAGTCCCACCTGAATCAGTTTCTCCAATGTCGTAGCCTTTCCTTGTAAGTACTAGCTTCTGTATCATATAGTCATAAAATTCTGACGCCTGCTGCTGGAACCATATTTCAACCTCGTGCTTGATCTCTTCATTGTCGTGGAAGCATTGTCCAGCAAGATTTTTCTCAGACTAAGAAACAAGTGCAGAAGTTCATCAAGACTTCAGACAGCGTATCGCTCCTGTGTTTGACATGAACATCGCGGCCTCCAAGAGAATTCACGACACCACTTCGTTACATGTTGTCGATTTGTAATATTTTCATAAATGAGTACAAGTGCTTTGTGAATATCCTCTGGGCGCTTACCTGTGCTTGGGGAAAAAAGGTATGGCGGACCGCATTTCACATTTGGCGGGATTCTGAACCGGCACAGCCATTGTAAACACGTGTTACTCGAACTAGACTCCATGCAGCAATGAGGAACAGCCGAAAGAAGGCTAACAGTTAAAGCCAGTAAAGCCAACTGAAGCACTAAAATATTACTTGTCCAATAAAGGAGTTGTAACCTTACTTTCCAAAAATGTCACGTACTAAAAAATCACTTGGTCTTCACACACTTCTCTTCCTTTTGGCTTTTCAGTTAAATTTAAGATAAGACAACCTGTAAGAATAGCAGCTAATATACAGAGGGGCGTGATGCCCATTTGCGCGACGACTTGCAGGAGCAGTATGCAGAAAATGTCAATGAGACAAAATTGACCAAGTATCTGGAGATATGTGGCACCATCCTGCACAATCAAGCCATGTTTTGTCCATTATGATTGTACAGAGCACATTACTTGCTCATAGATATTCAGTTTCTGATAAAAACTGATGTAGTGTAATTCTATTATCTTTTCACTAGAATAGGCACCTGGCTCCACTCAGTTTACTTGACCATAGCATAGCCAGATTGTTTACGGTAAATTTTAGAATAACCAAATTCAGGAGTTGTTTTTTTTTGGCAAATTTGACTAACTGTGTAGGATGTTATTATTGAAAATGCAAAATGTAAATGTATGAGAACATGCTACCATAAAATCAACGCTGTGGATAAGGTCACAGCGCCATGGTTAATTCACGATGGTCGAAAAAGGGAATTGACGCGATGACAGACAGAGCATGCGCTTTGCGCAAGGGATGATTAGTGATGAGTAAAGACCGGATTTTCATGCTCAAAAAGTGTTATAATATGCTAAAAAAACGCTAAAATATGCTCTTAAACATGCTCTATAAAAACCACCATTTCAAGTTATTTTATACTTTATTATGTGAAATTACAGTTTTTATACCCAATCTTTAGCATTACAATACGAAACTAGCATCATTTCTAAGTTTTGTGAAGTTAGATTTATATCTGCTTGTATGCAGAGAAAGACCTTTCAGCATCACAAGTTGTGTAAGGGACGTAATGAAAAGAAGAAATGATAGCTGGTGAATCAGCGTACTTATGTTCCATTCTAAAATTTCAGATATTCTTTGATAATTTCATATCCAGGGTTGCTGTTTAAAACCGATTGCAGTCTTCCTGAAGTAATTTCTGATACTTGACCACGACTTTCTTTCATTGCAGCGGCAGTGCTTTCAACTATTTCGATTGATTCTCGATGGGGACGACCAACTTTTTCAAGCCGTGGTATGTTCTCAGCTAAAACTGAGAAATTGGCTCTTATGTAGACCAGATCAGCTGTAATTCTTGGTGACGAAAATGCCTGTTGAGCCTCTGACACATTTCGATTGTCTTCACTGAAACTGTGCACGACCAGGAAGAAAAGTAGCAATGGTGAAAAAAAAAAATAACAGGCTAAAAAGTCCTAAATGCAAACGATTTGACTTACTGGTTTGATATCATTAAAATTATCGGTACAAAACATTGCTGCCTCAAGCCAAGTACCCCATTTGCTAAGTACAGGCTCTGTGTGACAGTGGCAACTGGGTCCGGTAATGTTCGATCCTCAAAGGTGCTTGCAGGAAACGCAGTGGCTACGTACAGTGCAACCTTGTACGCCTTCCGTTCAATATAAAGGAAGTGACAACTGAATTGCCGCCTACCGAATTAATGAAGCGCACAGTTCCACGATTATTATAACTGAAAATGAAAGTAAAGTTTCTAGCTCCCGACAGGGCGGCACTGCAGATGAAAATACATTTATATTCATAGACTGTGCTACTGACATTAAGCTTAAGGATTATATATTGTACAAATATAAAGAAAGAATTAAAGAAAAAAGGACTCATTATATTAAATGTTATCAATAATATCAAGTTGAAACTGGGAGTGCTACAGTTCCGCAGTGCATATGAACACAGAATTCTAAGCAGCGTTGCCAGATTTTTTAAAGCCCGAAGTACTACGCATGGCAGCAAAAAAGTACTTGTTACTACGCACAGAACGTGAAAGTACTACATTAGAGATGTATAGAAAATAAGTATAACTATTAGCAGAAGTATTATACACGAATTATTACCGGGAAAGTATGTTTTTAAATACTGTGGACTTAAATACACTCTATGACCACAAATATCCAGACACATGCACGTTTGCGCTCTAGCCACGATTTCATGGTAATCAATAGGGCGTTGCACATCCCTTTGCCCGAATCACAGCTTCCACCCTTCGGGGAAGACTTTCCACCAAATGTTGGTAGGTACTTTCCGGAATGTTCCTCCATTCCTCCCGAAGAGCGAGAATCAGTTCAGGTAGAGAAGTTGGCCGATGTGATCTGGCCCGCAAGCGTCTTTCCAATTCATCCCACAGACTCTCTATAGGATTGAGGTCGGGACTTTGTGCCGGCCAACCCATTTCTTCGACCCCTGAATCCGCAAACCACTGCTGTACACGCTTTGTGGCACGGAGCATTGTCGTGTTGGTAGAGAAATGGCCCGTTTCTGAAAAATTGCCACAACGTTGGAAGTGCACAGTTGTCCAAAACATTCAGATAACGGTCGGAGTTCATGATTCCTTGCACAGGAACGAGCTGGCCCAGTCCGTACCATGAAAATCAGCCCCACACCATGACTCCTCCTCCTCCGAACTTGACTGTTGGCTCTGTGCACTCAGGTAAGAAGCGTTCTCCAGGTATGCGCCAAACCCAAACTCGTCCATCGGATTGCCAGAGTGTGTAGCGAGATTCGTCTGTCCATATTACACGTTTCCATTGGTCCATTGTCCAGTTTCTGTGGGCTTTGCACCACTCCAGACGTCGCTTGGCATTGACCCTGCTGATGTGGGGCTTGTGGGCAGCAGCACGGCCATGGAATCCCATCGTGTGCAATTCCCGACGAATTGTCATGGTACTGGCATCATTTGCAGAGGCGTTTCGAAACTCTGTGGCAATTTTTTCCGCTGAGGACTTCCGGTTGCTGCGGGTGACACGACGAAGCACTCGACGGTCTCTGTCCGTTAGTTTCTTGGGTCTACCGGTTCGTTGTTGAACTGTTGTTGATCCCCGGGTCTTCCATTTCATAATGACATCGCCTACTGTTGACTTGGGTATCTGAAGAAGGCTGGAAATGTCACGCACGGACTTGCCGCATAGGTGACATCCAACGATGGTTCCACGTTGGAACTCACTGAGCTCTGCCGAACGACCCATTCTTGCCAGTGTCCAAGCAGAGTTGTGTCTGAAGGTGTGGGAAGCTATTTAAATGATGTGCAAGTCATTATCATGTGACATTGGGCCAATCGATGATCTGTGAGGGGTGTCCGGATATTTTTGATCATATAGTGTAACACTGGGCAACAATTTTTTATGAAAATCATGTACCCAAAACCAAAGTGATCTTTTTATACTAATTTTGTATTGCTGAAAACGAATATCAACAAAAATTCTGAGTTGGCTACAAATATTTAGAAAATGTCATACCGAAAATCACGCTTTTTGAATGTCATAGCATGCATTATACTTGCCTACAGGTGATGTCTCTTCATCTTTCTCTTGTACTGAAGGTCAGGAGCATCTCTATTGACTGCCCAGTAGTAGTCCGCCAACATACTTGCTGACCATTTGCCCTGATACCGCTTCTGACCAACTTGAAACTGTGATCTCTTTGGCCATTCTCGTTGAATGTAATGCAGGTCTCTTGCACGGCTGTCCCATTAACACAAGAAGCAGCTGTACTTTGTAAAGCCCAGCTGCAGACCAGTCAAAGTGATGGTAGTGTTGTATCATCATAAATTCATATCCAAGCAGGTATTACGTAACCACACCTCTCATTAACCACAGCTATCATATTCTCAAAATTTGTACTTATTATAAGGGGTGTATACTGTATATATAGCTATATTATAATATATAATTATATAATATATAATATCATTGCAAGTATATAATATTTATGCAAGTGATAATAATTACTGATTTTTCTATATATGCATTATATATAAAAGGTTGAATAAGTCATACCACGTAGCAGTCGTACCTCAAAAACTATAGCCAAAAAATAAATTTGGTTTTCATATTTGTGTTCAAGGACACTTTTTTACTCCGGATTTAACTATTTTTAATTAAAGTACATTTTCACTCTTGAACAGTGTAATTTGAGAATTAATATATAGTACATAGAAGAGGGATCATGCATGGAATTTTTCTTTAAAAAATTAACAGCTGTATTTTTTATACATCTGGACACACTGAAGATGAAAAACGTGGTCAAAACCGCTAATTATCTAATGATTATTAAACTTGATTCTAAAACGCGAAACACGCCGTTTTCTTTTATTGACTTGGTCGCTCATTGCGATATTCTGACGATCCAATTTCGCTTAATAGTCACTGTTAATAGTAATAACTGTACATGCAACCCCGTGAAAGCCGTGTCAAGGAAAAATAATTGGCTGATGTACTGCTAACTACACCTAAATAATAAAAAAGTACTAATCAAATGCTAAAAAAGCACTAAAAAATAAAAAACAACTTTAAATTTAAAAAAAATTGACAAACTGCATCATTTATTTGATGGAATTATTTATTAGCAACATTATAGTAGCAACAATTGCTCAGAAAACGTGTTCGGCAGAGGGCTTGTGACATCATAATCTAGTCAGAATGGTGACTGAATCCTGAAGGGTCAGTCGAAAAATTCTTGACTGAGGAAGCCAGAAAATTAATCCATGACGTAGCCTCTCTTCTGTCCACTAAGGAAAGATAAAGATTAAGGAAAAAATGGGTTTCTTCCTCTTATCTGTATTATCAAAAGGGGCTTTCAAAAGACTAGCCGGTCGCGCCTGGCTTGGCCGGCTGCGCTGATTGGTTGATGCAGTAAAATAGCCGACGACATATAATTGATTATCGTAACAAGTAGGGATCTGTCAGAGATAAGCCTGGTTTCCATTTAGCGTCGGTTCAGCGTAGGCGTGTTTTTCGCTTCGGCGTCGTTTTTTGCAATCCACGCCTGTGAGACGCACCCTGATTAGCACGCGAGCGCGGTCGTTTTCCATTTAGCGACTTTCAACAGTTATCCTGCATCTGGTCTGATCTGATTGGTCAAGTCGCTGCAAACAATTGTCGCTCTCTCAAGGTGATGGAAAAAGAAGATATCAACCACTCCGGTCAAGTTCACGCTTTGAATTTATTACTATATCATTTTCAGTTAAATAAATAAATAAATAAATGATTCACCAAATTTTTATAACCTGTTTAATAATAAATTCACGAAGGAAAAGTCGCGAGAATCCGTGTCGGCGAACAGCAGCTACGGCAGCCATGATTCTCCATCTGAATCGGCGAAGACAACTACCCAGAATCCATAGCGAAGTAGATCGCACCTGATTGGCTAGATCAAAACGACGCCTGAAAAAGACGCCTAAAAATCTAGCCATGCCAGATCTTGAAACGACGCGTGACCCACGCCGGACCGATGCCGAACCGAACGCAGACGCTTAACAGACGCTAATTGGAAAACGAATGCGTTTTTCAAAAATTCCAAAAAAAGACGCAGACGCCTAACCCACGCCGAACCGACGCTAAATGGAAACCAGGCTATAGAGGGTGTCTCGCTCTGATAGCTGATCAATGATTTCTACTGCAAATAAAAGTTCAATAAATTTCTATATAATTATATAAGAGTAGGAGTTGAATTTGTATAATTAATTTAAAAAAATGATAACTGCATTTTAATTCAAAAAAATAGAAATAAAATAAATATCAAAAACAGTTAAAAAACTCACCTGATGTGGACAAATACAAATACTGAAGAAGACGAAACACGGATGAAAAGAAGGTCTTGTGAAAAAATATTACAGGAAAACAAAAACGAAACACAGTGAACAGGAGAAGAAAATCTAGATGAAAGTCTGATGATCAGTAGCACGTTGATAATAAAATTTGAATGAATAAAAAATAACGTTATCGGGATTTTTATCCCATCTTCAGTTTGTAAACTTTTGAATGAAATTTCAGTTAAAACAATATAATTAAAGACATAATAAAACAAAGAAATCAAAACAATGTGATATTAGAATTGAAAAGGTTGATTGTTATGAATAAAGAAAATATTACCGTTTGATTGTTATGAACAGGGATTGTTGAGAGCAATGGAAGTGCGTTATAATTTTAATTTTTTTATTTTTTAGTAGTAATTTCCATTTATTATTAATTTTTATAGATGGTTTTGCTAAATTGTTTTCATTCGAAATAATGTTGATGGTTTCTTTTATTAGTCTTTTTTTTGTAATTTCTTTCTTTACCAATGACTTTGTTCCAATCTGGATTATGACTTTGGCTAATACAGTGGTTAACAAGATGATTATTTTTTTTATCCTTATTTCTAAGTGTTTTTATTTGAATTTTTAATGGAAATATTTATTTTTTTTCTTTTTACAAAATATACAGTTACAGTCTTTTCACATGTGAAAAATCCCTTATGCCATCTAAAAGCAATCCTTTAATATTCACAAACATTTATTCCATATGTTTAATAAATTGTGTAAATGTACAGAACAATTATAGACAATGATCAAATATTTTTATATATTTACAGCATGTATACAAATATTAAAGCAGTTTTTTTTGTCTATATTTTCGTTTCATCAGTGTTTCGTCCGGCTGTAGGACGTTTCCCCCTTAGACATTTACCCCATCGGACATTCACCCCAGTGATATTTACCCCAGTGACGTTTCCCCCAGAGCCTTAACTGAAAAGTGGACAATTACCCCCACAATATTTATCGCCAGATCACAGTCTCCTCTAGTTTTAAATTTATACTGAAATAGGTATCAAGAATTATACATGGAGGAGCATCCCAGATGTTCCAGTCCTTGGTCCGTTGCGAACGCTATGATTCTATTTGTGGAATCAGGCCCGTTATCATATATTAGAAAAGGTTTATAATCCGGTGCACCCGTTGTCTTCCACTCAACGCTAATGTGTCCAAGGTCCCGCAGTGATGGTGGATCCTTCGGCATTGCTCCCTGTTGCACCCTTCGAATATTCCATTCGTCCGATGGCACAACGCACTTCAACTGGCTGCTCACATATAGCATTTGTAATTATCTCCTGAGGCCTCGAACCTGCTGGTTGAAGAAGCTGTTTTCATAGTGTTCTTTACCTTAGCTGCCTCTATCTTGTGTGGGTTAGGGTCATGAGAATGTTCTGTCACTTTAAGCAAGGATGTAATTTCCAAATCTGTATATGCTATACCGCTGCACTCCAGTCCCCATCTCTGACTACACTCCCAACGTATTTTGGCTTTTGAAGAACTTTTCTTTGTATACATATATCTGCCGACACAGAGTTTGACTCCTCCTTTAGTGTTCATAGATAGATTGCACACTGGACTAGATCGTAAGTGATGAATTGTAAGGCTTTATATTATGAACTGACAATCGACAATCAAACAGTGAAGTGTACATTTGTTAGGATGGGACGAAAGCAGCGCTTTCACAAAGCTCATCCAACCAGAATAAACTCCAAATGAAATACACTGAGGTAGTCAAGAAGCCTAACCAACCCAAGTGGTCTTCCATATTATACAAAAAAGAAAATAAGATTGACGATTGTCAGAAACAAAAAAAAAACACAAACAAAATAAAAAATAAATAAAAAAAATAGAAGGAGAAATAAGATTATCACATCTTCCAGTAGTCTGGGAAAGAGACGTTGCTAATATCTTCAAAATTGATGTCAAGAACGTGCCTCGGTTTACGATACTTCGTATGCCAGTTCATAATCATTGAGTTCTTCAGTATCCCTTTCACAAGCTTATTGTCGTGAGTCTTCATCTTCTGTATCATAATCAAAAGGAGATCCTGTATAAACTTTCCGATATGGGCCATGTTTAAATCCAAGTGGATGGATTGGTTTTTCACCGTCCTTCTGTTCAGCTGGGCAATGGTCCTCAGGGTAACATTCTGGAATGACTGTAGTTCGCTCCATCTGGTTTTACAGATAGTCGCCCACGCAGGCATGCTGTAGAGGAGTATGGTCCGGATAATCGATTTATACAGAAGTAGCTTGTTGTCAATGCTGAGGGCGCTGTTGCGACCCATGAGAGCTATGATACTGTACTTAGCCCTCTTCGCTTTATCCAGAGCATAGGACATATGCTGGTTCCATGAGAGTCTTGAGTCAATGATAACTCCCAGATACTTGTAGTTGTCTACCCAGTCCAGTTTCTTATTGAACAGAACAAGAGAATCTGGGGGGTGCTTCAGCTTCCTATTGAGGTACAAAGCCTTGCACTTTCCGACGTTAAGGTTCAACTTCCAGCAGTTAAACCAGTCTTCGAACTGCTTCAAGGCGCACTGCAGCCGAGTGATAACGTGAGCTGGCTGTTGTGCCCAAGTCATAATAGCAGTGTCATCCACATAAAAATACAGATTACAATTATCGGGTTTCGGGAAATCATGTACAAAGTAAGTAAATAGCACAGGCCCGAGGACAGAACCCTGAGGGACACCGGCCTTTACAACACGGGGTGTGGAAAGATCTCCAACTTTGATAGGATCTGCCGTCAAGAAAGGATTTCACCATCAAAATCAAATCGGCAGGGAACCCGTCTCTGATCATTTTGTAGACAAGGCCCTCATGCCACACTTGGTCAAAAGCTTTACTGACATCGAGAAATACCACCCCACAGTACCTGGATAGGTTCAGGGGGGGTGCTCAGGTTTTCATCGAGCCTCCATATCTGCATTGGACAAGAGTGGGCAGCACGAAAGCCAAACTGCTCTTCCCGAAAAAGGTCATTTGCTAGACAGTGATCTTGGAATCTGACGAGGATCGTTCTCTCCAACTCCTTGGACATCGTGGGTAGCAAGCTAATAGGTCGGTAACTCGCCGGAATTGCAGGATTTTGCCCTTGCTTGGGGATACTCAACAGAATAGATTTCTTCCAAGCTACAGGGAAATAAGAAAATTTCCAGCAGTCGCTAATGATATTGGTGAGAAAGTCAATAAAGTTCTTTGGGAGATTCATAAGGGCGTTATTACTCACCTTGTCTTTTCCTGGAGCCTTCTTCTTTTTCAGTTTACTTATGATGTTGGCGATCTCTCCAGCCTCGATGTTGTACTTCGTTAAATGCTGCGGGATTTTATCAAAGTTGACAATACCTTCTTCCATACGCTGAGACATGATTTGGCTCTCGGGCTTATCGTTGGTAGGAGTAACAAACTGCATTTCCAGTGAATCTGCAATGACTTGGGCTTTGTCCTGATCAGTTTGGACATAGTCACCTTGTGGAGTACGTAGTGGAGGAAGCGCATCATTCTTCCTCTTCTGTAAAGCTCTGACCATACTCCAAATGGAATTGTCGCGAGCCGACAAGATTTTTTGAGTTTTTCATTCCATCTAGCGTCACGAAGCTCTTTTATATCCTCTTGGACTCTTCGCACTAGCCTGTTGTACTTGGTTTTGAGCCAGGGTTCACGATAGCGTTGCCATAGCCTGCGAGTCCTGTTTCTTTCAGAAATTAGGCGTTGGATTCCAGGAGTGAGTTGGATTCGATGAGGAGGTTTATTCTCTGATGGATACTTACTAGCTTCTATGGCACTGTTAATACATCTGGTGATGTTTTCAACACGTTGATTGATGTCCTCTGTACAGTAAGCAACGTCAGGATAGCAGCCATATTCCTTAAGAATATCTTTGTAGAGCTTCCAGTCTTGATGATGTATTAGTTCCTCTCGGAAATTTATGTCGACATTGTCAAAGTTCAACGCCACAGGCT
>JAHWFO010101631.1:160260-182850 GCA_023313115.1 Rhysida immarginata | reverse complement strand
GCAAATTAGCCTTTAGTAAATTAGTCTCTTGACCTTAAATTAAAACTTTCCGTGCACTGCTTAGATTGCTTACTTTGGAAAAGTATTGGAATTCAAACTGAAAGTACAAAAACTTTCGATTTCAACTCTCCGTATTTACATATCTGAATACCGCCAAATAAGCATACACACCTCTTGAACATTAAAGTTTTCAAATATTTAAATATCAGGGGGTGAATTTAAAACTGCTTCAATTCGGCAAAAGATTAACTCAATAACGGCAATTTATCATGCACAGCTCTTGACCATAAATTAAACTCGCCCACTTCTTAGATGGTTTGCTTTGTGATAAGCGCTTTGAACAAAAAAAGTTTTCAAATACTAAATTAACAGATCACCTGAAAAAAGATTTTATGTCTGGCACGTTCCTTAGTTTAAATATTTATGTTCCATTTTGTTTTGCCAACGTGAAGTGTTGCTGTTTTCCGTCACCGCTTTTTGACATTTTTGACATTTGCGTCTTGTTCAGGTAAATTCAACTCTATGTCTACCGTTTAGAGCTTTGAATTCATCAGAGCTGGAAATTCCTGGAATTACATTAGTTGGACAATCAAGCATCTTAACAATCAAACATATATTAACATCACATATTAATCAAACACAATTTACATTATGGGTTATTTTATTTCTAATTATTTCAGTATTCTTAATTTTTGTTTTATTTCAGCAGTATTTTTAATTGTTGAACTTATTATTTCAAAATGAAAAAAACACGTTTCTTGTATGGGGACCCTCTTGTTTTTAAACTTTTTACACTTTTTATTATTTGTTTGACAATCCGCCATAATAACACATATTCTGTGGAAATTTCAACTGGTTACCTCTTACCGTTCAAAAGATACAGCCCTTAAAAGGTCGGACGGACAGATAGTAGAGTCTTAGTAATATGGTTCCGTTGTCACCCGCCGGGCAGGTGGCCGAGAGGGCTAGGGCGTAGGCTTTCTAGTTCTCGAGTCCGCCCTGGCTGTGGTTTCGATCCCGCCCTGGGGCATGGTTGTTTTTGTTTTCCCGGGCTGCGTACTGTTTTTAACTTTTTAAAAGGGGCAAAATGACCTTATTTGTCGACCGCTTTTTTTTTTCACCCCCCCCCCCCCCGTTGTCACCCTTTGGGTACGGAACTCTAAAAATGATATGGCATTAAATACAACATTTGGAGAAAATATACCAAGTTCAGCCAATCAAATAGTTATATATGGAAGACATGTTCATGAAGGCATGTAAATGAATCTCAAAATTGATTATTTATTTTGTAAATTTCATTAACAAAAATATTTTGAGGAAACAGGACTTATATGCTTAAATCGAGGACCACCCTCTTATAAAATGTAATATTCTTCGGGCTTTCTAATTTCCTAATCATAATTTAAAGTTTCGCGTAATGGTCGTCAGCATACAGCTGGAAGGGTCTTCCTCCTCTGAGAATCAGTGAGAAGGCGTCAGAAATTTTAACAATACATATAATTCCTGTCCTTCGTGCTTTTCTTAGAATTGGTAGTTATTAGAATTTAACATTTTCTTGAAAAGCTTTAAAAATGAGCAGTAACTGGAAATAATGGAGAGTTAGACGACTATGAGAAACAGTGGAAAGGAGGCAGAGAAAGAAGCCCCTTTGCTCGGTGCTTTGTCGATTTTTCCAGCGCACTGCTGCAACTGAACAAATAGTGAGTGAGACAATGGCCGTCGATGTTACAGGCAGCTGTCGACAATGCAAATGTGTCCACAGAAGAAACTGCGATCACACCAAGTGATGAAGACACCAGTTTTGCTTCAAGACCTCGAGAGCAGAGTGTGAATTGCAACCACAGTTTACCAATTAGGAAAATGGATGAAAAATTCCGTGACCTGTATTCGAACCAGGACCTCGACTGTCTTGGTCGAGGCCTCTACCAATTGGGCTATCGCTGACACTTGAACAGCCGTGCTATCACTACATTTCTTAAGGACAGCCAAGTTGTCAAGATAGAAAGCCCAATGGGAGGCGTGCACCCGGTTCACAGATCATGAATTTCTCCTATCCAAACCATCAGAAAGTTTGATGAACACACATTAAGAAATAAGGAAATTAAACTGGAGCAAACTCCAAACATCAGGTAAAGACTACTTAAGAATAACACAGCTGTTCAAGTGCCTGCGATAGACCAATTGGTAGAGACGTCGACCATGACAGTCGAAGTTGCTGGTTCGAATCCAGGTCGAAGAATTTTTCCATCCATTTTTCTAATTAATATCATTTAATTGATGTTTGGAGTTTGCCCCAGTTTAATTTCCGTATTACCTTACATATTACCAGTTGTTGGAATTGCAGAGTACATAGACACAAACGATCATGTACCCTACATCCATCGCCACCAAAGAGAATTTTTGAATTGTTGAATTGTTAAAGGTCAGATGACATGAAATAGAAGCGCTACAGCCATAGCCAGGGCTGAAAAAACGTCAGATCAAACTATTGTTCCATTTTCATTCTATTTCCTCCCACTTTCGAAGACATACACATTATTATTTTTTTTTTTACATTTTTTACTCGCTCAGCTATACACAACATTCCAACACGAGCCGGGTAGCACTGTTAGAAGGCCATCCATTAGGAGCAAATTAAAAGATTTTTTCGGTTTTTCTATATGAATTTTTACTGTTTTAATTTTAAGCTTGTTATGTGTTAATTTTTACTGTATATTCCCATTCAGATATTGCAATTTTTTTTATCAAAAAAGAGCCCGACAACGCCGCGTATAGCAGCTAGTTGATAATAAATCAATATTAATGATGATGGCAGAGCATAGTAGTAAGAGATATCTCATGAGCAACCATGCAAGGCAAATTGTGCAATATAAATAGATTTATTAAGAATGATAATTCCATTCTACCTCTGAGTATTATAAAACAAAAATGAATTTGTAACAATACATAGAATTCCTGTTGTTTGGACTTTTCTTAGAATTGGTAGTTCTTAGAACTTAACATTTTCTTGAAAATCTTTATAAATGATCAGTAACTGAAGATAATGGAGAAAGAGTGGAAAGGCGATAGAGGAAGCAGTCTGTCACCTACTCTTAGTTAAATTTTAATTAATAAACCTTAATTAAACCCTAGAGGTATCGAGTTGTAGTAGAGATGGGAAAGATGGAAGTTTGTTTCATGATATTAATAAAATTTTTAATTAACAAGTTGTTTATTTTGAATACAAATCCTTTTAAGTATAATAATAAAACTTGCAATTACAATATAAATATTCTGAAAATAAATTAAATGTTCAGAGTGCGCCTTATATTTAGCAGTCCTTAAGCAAATCGAAAGGATAGACTGGCTCCCCATAGCTGACCTCCCAGTATCGATGTATGCTCAAATTGTTCGCCGCTTGGCTTGGTGGAAGTTGTAGAATTCATGAGCGGGACGCCCGCTGTCGTCTGTTTCATGCACATGTCTGGTGCTGTAGACGCCTTGATGAATTCCGAATCTGCTATCGACGCTGATCCACTTTAATATGACGATTCTTGATGTAGGTGCAATGGGCTGTTATTAAAATCAGAAATAATGTGGTAATCTTGAGATACAATTAAAGTGCTCGCCTTATGCGAAAGTTCCGACGTAATAGCTGCAATTGATGCCGAGTCAAAGTTCCGTAAAATTATTTCATCACTATCGGGTCGCACTTTGATTCACTGTTGTCGGAATTAAAGTTCTTAATACTTGGCGAGTATTACGGACTTGCTGACTGGAGAAAGTTTCGGCTGTGAATGAAAAGGCCATATATTTGTTTTAGATATTTTTCTGCATCGTTCGGAAGAGTTATAATAAATTCGAGTCCTTACGTGGGAATCGCTCTTTCCTTGCGTTCGTGGGAATTGTACGAAGGCCGAGCAAAAATTACTATTCTTATTAAAAATTAATTGCGAATAATTATTGCTCTCACTTGCCTTCTTAAGCTGCCCTCGAGAAATACCATTTCCTCGAAAATTGCTTTCTTCACCATTCCTTGTATTGACATGGTCACGAGCCGAACTTCTGATAAAAATCAAATTCTTTCTGAAAAGCCTTTGCCTTCGTAGCTTATTATTCATGCATTTTCGCGCTGCCAATGAACTATCTCGATCAAATCTCTCGCTTCTTTCGCTTGTTCCATTTGTTTGCGCGGGTGTCAGGTTTGCTTTGCTCGCTTAAGCACGTCTCCTGGCTCGCTACCAAGCTTTATTTTTTCCGTGTTATGTAATTGGATGGCTTTCTATTCTCTAACCCCATCTGTTCCCTTGAAACAGTATTTTTGCCTATGCAATATTTGCTTTTGAATCTGAACCTTCCTGTTATGTCATCAGATTGAATTTCCCTTGCCAGCTGAATCTTGTGACTTGACACAGTCTCTCGCTCGAACGAATGATGATGACATAAACGATAAGAAAGCATACATCAGTCAACTCTACTCTTCAAATCAACAAGCATACTTACTCTATTATACTCTTGACCTTCCACGCGTGAAAAGGTCTTTAAGGTATATTGATTCGAATTTATAATAAAGAGACTATGTATGATATATTTCTTTGGGCAGGTTCCACAAGGTAGAAGGTATATCCCAGACCATTCGTGTTTCGGGACACGATCCTTAGGAACTCCTACCAGCCTTTTAAGGGAGAGTTCGCTATAAAAGGCTAACTTTAGATCAAACTTTTTGAAGATTTTCTCCAATTCTCTAATTAGAGGGCGATTGGGAGGGAGACTAAAAAATTTGATGTCTATCTTCTTCGGTTGTAGTGTCGTACATCGGGAGATCCTCCTCTTGAAGAGTTGCTTTTTAGTGAGTTTATCGATGGTGTGGTCGGTAAAACCCTTTTGTCGTGCCGCCTCCTTAATCCTCCTGAATCCTTCCATTCTCTTCTCATGGCTCAGAGGTATATCAATAGCTCGGGCAATCAAATGGTTGTAGGCCGCGACCTTATGTCCATAGCAGTGGTTTGAGTCATATCTTATATATTAAGGTATGTAATTTGGCTTCTTGTAAATGTCGAAGGTAAGTCAGTCTTCCTCTCTGCAGACAATTATGTCTAAGAAGGGCAAGGACTTAGCTTGTTCTCTCGCCACAGTAAATTTAATGGAGGGACTCGATTTATTCAGGTTGTCAAGGAGTAGGTCTGTTTCATCAATTTTGCAGATTGCGAAGATATCAACATACCTAAACCAGACCTCTGGAAAGTAGTCAAAACTGTCGTGAGTCAGGTTTTAAAGATGATTAAGGTAGAGATTGGCAAGAAAAGGTCTTAAGCAAGATCCCATTTGTGTCCCTTGTTCCATTTTGAAAAACCGGTTGTCGAACTAAAAGAAGTTATTGAAACATACTATTCTACTCAGTAGAAGAACGCCCCTCACCATAGCTTAAGGTACTTCGTTATGGTGCAGGACATCTTCTAAGATGGATAATGTCTCATTGATGGGATACTTGGGAACATCGAATGAAACTAATATGTGTTATTCAGGGACTGAGAAATTGGTAAGGTTTTGTGCCAATTCAAGGCTATTTTTAATTGAGTAATTATGTCCAAGTAAAGGAAGTTGCTTGAAATAGTTGTTTAACATTTTAGCTATTGTGCTTGTGGGTGATTCAGTGTTGTCAACTATGGAACGCATGGCATTTACGGGTCTTAATCTTTAACTCCTTCCAGGTAGGTGTTTTTGTCTAAGATGACTACGCAGCTGCTGTTATCGTCTTTAAGATAATGGCAGTCCTTGTTTTAAGCTTTTTTGTCAGTTTCATATTTCTAAGTTCCTAGCTTGGTTGTGGGAGAAGTCTTGTCTGGTATATTTTTTTAAGCTGTAATTTGAACATTATTTGGAGTTCTTTGTTCTGGGCGGAGTTGAGGAATTCGGATCCCCTACAGATGTTTCCGATTATACAAGGGTCAGTCAAATGAAAATCGGAAATATTTTTTTACACCTCCTTTATTACAGACAGAATTGGAACAAGTACACTATTTTACAATGTAGTCCCCCTGCTTTTCGATGCATTTCCGCCATCGAGTCGGCAGTGCATGGATACCTCGGGAAAAAAATCTTTTGGCTGCGTGTGTAGCTGCTCATGCTCCGCCTGTTTCACCTCCGTGTCGGCCGCGAACTTGTGGCCACCTAAGGAGTCCTTTAATGAGCCAAAGATGTGGAAGTCGAAGGGCGCGAGGTCGGGAGAGTAAGGAGGACCGTGGAGGCACTCTAGACGCAAGTCCCGGATAGTCACAATGGTCGACCGAGCCGTATGAGGGTGCGCGTTGTCATGGTGGATGAGAACGCCTGTTGAGAAGAGTGCGCGGCGCTTTGTGCTCATAGCAGGTTTCAGAATGTCACACGCCAATTCACTATAAGTGGCACTGATCACAGTCTTGCCCATATCCATGTAATGTTCCACAATGGGACCCGTGTGGTCCCAAAACAAGGTTAGCATCACCTTTTTTGCGGATGGCTGGCTGCAGAACTTTTTGGGCTTTGGTGATGTCCAGTGCCGCCATTCCTTACTGGAGCGCTTGGTCTGTGATTGGTAGCACAGGCATCGACTCGCCTCTCCTTCATTTCGAGCGTCAGCCGACGAAGGACCCATTTTGCGGCCACTTTCCGATATTTCAGCTAATGGAAAATATGCTGAGCAGAGCCATGACTGACCTGTAATGCAGACCTGCCAACTATTTGTGGATAGTAAATTTAGTAGGGTAAAATATACGTATCGATAACATATTTAATTGTTACAAAAATTGTGGTGCACCTAAATTTTACTTTTGGACATAATTTAACATTAGATGCCACAAGTACAATTACATATTATTCACTATACACTAGTCAAAATAATTAAGGGAGTAAGATACACCGTACGTGAAATAATGAGACCAACACTGGTTAAATTATAAAATATCTTTTATCTTGAAATTATGCTTATATATTTTGAATTTTCCCTAATTTGTCTCCTTGGGGATCTGATTGTACTGTCTTGTAGCTTTTTTGCCTTTTTATATATTTTTTTTTTTGAAGGTTTACACTTGTAGCATGGTACATCTTATTCTGGATAAGCAAATTTAACTGCAAGAAGACTAGATAGCGTTCCAAAAATAAAATTGCTGACGAAATTGCTGGTTCTTTTAAGAGAGTACTATTCGTCGGGAGATTTTTACGATCTGCCGGGTGACCGGGTGAGATTGTCAAAATCCGGGTGACACCCGGTGAATCCGGGTGAGTTGGCAGATCTGGTAATGCCGTTGCAATGACCCGTCTATCCTGCAGAATCATCTCCACTGCTGCTATCGCCTCGGCTGTCACAAGACGATGTGCTTGGCCTGGCCTTGGCATGTCCGCCAAAGTTGTTGTGCTACTGCTGAATTTCTTACACCATTCAGCACCATGCACATGCAGCACCATATTGGGCCAATATGCATCGATGGATTTCTATTGGTTTCGTGCCTTCACTGTGTAGGAAACGGATCAATCCACGCTGCTCTTCTTTGGTACAATCCAACAGAGAGGCCGCCATATTGGAACCGCCCGTATGGCGCCGTCACGTGGGGACGCGGGACCAACGCCAATTGATGGCGGAAGAGTCCACGCGCATGCGTACCGGATCTGATCGTAATAGGAGCGGTTTTCGATTTTCTACAGCGGTTTTCCGGTTTCTATTTGACTCAGCCCCGTAGCTTTAAGGTCATCTTTCTTGTTGCTGATCGCGAATTTGAATCTTTTGTTTAAAATTTCTGTTTCTCCATGACTGAGGTTGATATTAGATTTATTGATGACTGTGTTTAATTCTTTGGTGGGTGGATTGCCCTCACGTTTTTGTCTGTCAATGTTAAGTTTTTTAATAATCCTCTTAGTTTAAGATGGCTTTGTGTTGATTCACAATGTGTGTTCTATGCAAGAGTTTGTCCAATTCTTTGGGGTGTAATTTAAACTAAGTTCAAGGTCTGTACTGTACAAGTCTAATTTAGTATTTGCAAGATCGCTATAATTTTGTTCTAAAATATGGTTGAGATAATTTTGATATGCTGCCTTAATGACTTTTTTACCTACTGGATTGTGGAGATTGCACTTGATGCTATTAATAATAAAATTAGGAATGTGATGGGATTTTTTGCACTGTGATATAAAAAATATATTGGCTTTAAGGGTTCTTAATATAAGGTTTAGTTAGAAGTATAAATTGTATAATTGTGCGTTGGGGTCATCACATTGAAAAAGGTCGGCAGTTTTAATACTACTACCTAAGGGGGTATTACTCCGAAGGTCAGGAGTAGACTGTGTGGCCATGATTAACAGAATACTTATAAATAATATAAATAAGAACAAGACTGACCTTGCCGGTCTGTGGATATCTTGATGAGAAGGAGGAGACGATGGATTCCACTATTTCCAAAAAGCATTTATTCAACCTGTCATATATATATATACATTTCGGCTACAATGTAGCCATCCTCAGTATGATCAACGTAGGCATCCTAAGGATCGTATCCCGAAACACGAAAGGTCTGGGGTATATATTCTACCTTGTGGAACCTGCCTAAAGAAATACATCGACCAGACCCGTCAGAGGATGGAAACCAGAGCCAGAGTGGTGATGTGCCGATACCGATAGTACTTTAAGATATTGATACTTACAGTATCGAGAGTATCGAGTATTTCTACGTGTATCGGAAGGCAGTATCGAGTATTTTTGAAAATACTAGTTGTTAGTCTTTTCAGTATCGAAATAACTAATATATTTATAACTCTAGAATTCACTCAAGAGACTGATGAAGTGAATGAGAAAGATTAAGTGGATAAGTGGATGAAGAAAGTTTTGGTATCGTTTATAATTGACAAACGGTGATAGTACTGGTGAACTGGTAAACGGCTCGTTTTCCAGTTCGGTAAACTGGCACAGGAGAAAGAACAATTAGAAAACTAGGGGGAGGGGGAGGGGGAGGGGGAGGTGAAGGAGCTATTAAAATAATAAAAAAAATAAAATAATGAATTTCAACTCCAAAATTAAAACAATAAGGAAAAATAATTTCAAAAAGTAAGATAAAGAAATAATTCAAACTTGTTTGATAAATAGCAAAAGATTAGAGCTCTTTACTAGTTTTACTATGTCCGTCTGTCCCTTTAATATTTTCGACATTTTTGACATAAACGGTTGAAATTTGGAATGTAGCTTACAATGGGCAAGTGCTACTTCACTATTTAGTTTATTGTATTTTCGATTGACCCAGTGGGGTTGAAATTACGGGGATGAAAGTTATAGAAGACGATTTAGTCGATATGGTATAAACTTATTTAAAGGGGTGAATTTGGTTTACAGATTTTTTAGGCAATATCTACATTAAAGAATGACTTAAGAATGGATAATGAGGGATTTCATGGATTTTATTCTATGCCACTCTTCATATGTTTAGGTTATTAATGAAAGAAATCTACATTACTATGAAGTTTGGACCAAATTCTTCCAGTGGGGTGGGAACAGTGAGGGTACAGGTTACCTGGTCTTTAGAACTATAAACGTTTTGCAAACTATAAACAAAGTCAACTTACTGCATGTGATATATCATTCCATCGAAAGGGATGCTAAACAAAATGAGGTAGATTTCAATTTAATTTTCTAAATACTACATTCGAAAAAATCAATTTTTGAGTTGGGGGTTAAAAAGTTAGGATAAAAGGGATAAAAAATAGATGAACTCCGCTATTTTCCTATACCCTCCTCGGAGGAATTAATTGATTTGTTAATTATTTCAAGAATCAGGATAACGAATAAAATGCAAACAATTCCATTAAATATTTTATCAAAATCAATCAATCTTTATTAAACAAAATAATTTATCAAAATCCGCTATTAAAAATTCAATAAAAGTTTTTCATAAAAATTGCAAGATTTTATAAATTCTTTATCATAATACATTGTATAAAAATGTACTAACTTGTAACAATTTAAAATATTAGTTCTAGTATCGAGTACTTGAAGAGTATCGCACATCACTAAGCCAGAGAGCATTTGGACCACATTAGGAACAAGACCCAACAGATCGGCGAGCATATTTTACAGACGGGACATAATTTTAAAATTGATGGACTTCAGGTCCATCAGGTGGTTGACGACCACAGGAATATGAACTATTTGGAATCTTGGGAGATCATTAAAAGCCAGGACGACTCTTTACTGAATCTAGACACAGGACCCATGTACCTCTCCTCTTGGAAAACGTTATTGGAACATACAAGAAAATTAACTCCGACCTAGCGGATCCTTCTCCTATGTCCGCGTTTCTACTGCCCAATGGCCTTTTTACATTCCAAACCTTTTTCCTTTACTCCATCTCATTGGCTTAACTCTATTATAAATACCTCACATCTTACTCTGTAAATCGATTCATATTCAGGATGGCTACGTTGTAGCCGAAATGTACATATATATGTTGAATAAATTCTTTGTGGAAATAGTGGAATCCATCGTTTCTTCCTTCTCATCAAGATATCCACAGATCAGTCTTGTTCTTATTTATATTACTTTCTAAACGACCTCACGTAGGCGTGAATGTTTTGCGCTTCACTTTACCTGCTGTATTACGAGGTACTACTGAGGTGCGTTCTTTTATGACCAAAATAATAACGCTCTGTCCCGAGTCAGCTACTCTGTCGCTATTGATCGTATAGTGGCTTACTTTATCAAAAAAAACTTATACTAGCATCCCCAAAATCTCGTATAATACGTTGTCTTCCAACTATCAATGATTACTTCTAACGAAAATTTTATCTCCCCTTTAACACCTTGATGTTTCTTATCCCCTAGGTATCTTATCACAAACCCCCTTACCCATAGTCCCTACCCAAATCAAAATCTACAACTAATAAATTCTTGCATCCTCGACTATGTATGCATTCCTTCCATATCACATTGAAGGCGAAATTGGATACTTAATTACTAGGCGAGGGCTCTTAGCAGCTCCGACCACAATGCATCAGATTCACTAGACACTGACGTTCACTCAGTAATCGCTAAGAGAAATCCACGCAATTTTTATCTAACTATTATAGTCGAGGGTACAAGCCAATACATAAAAAAAAATAATCTTAAGTTCTAACTGAATTAAAGCATCAGACAACCGTGGACACAGGGTATTCCCCTTTTTTCTTACAAATTATCCCTACAATTAAAACAAAATTCTAATCCTAAAAGCTGAAATGACTCACTCAGATCACGGTCTACTTACAACAAATACAAACGGAAATTTATTCAAATAATAAAAAAAAATATTAATAATCTTAATTAGCGCTAACTCTGTGCCTAGGACTTGGAAATTTACTTAATTAAACATCTAGTAAACATTACAATACGAATCAATTACAACAAAATCTGAACAAGTTAGAACAACTGTTCCCCCCTTTTATATTTTCTTTTATTTTAGCTTAAAAATCACTCTTGATAACTGTCCTGTCACTTTTGGCTTAAAGCCTTAATTTTTCTTATCTGCTGCTTCCTATTTACCATAATAGTACTTTGCACACTAATCACACTACAGAATTTAGCTTTGTGTCTTTCATCACTACTGTATGCATAATGATTTTTTTTTTTTTTACTTTACGCGTGGGCCCATAAATTTTTTATGAAAGTTTCACTTATCTGATCTTCTACTTCTCTCGTCGCTTGGCCGATGGTCACCACTCGCTGATTTCACTGGCACTCAAGATCGCCCTGCTCGGCTTATGAGATTTCCATGACATCGGTTTGGCTCCGCTCTGCTGAGGCTACGGTTCTCCTCCACTCTCATGCTGGGCTGGTACGCTCCCTCCCGGTGGACTACTCCTCCTGGATCGTACTCTATGGGACGTTGTCCTCCGCTCCTCGCATCGAAGCTCGTCGTGTCGTATTCAGGGATGAGTGTCGATCGGCTCCATGTCAGCTAATTTCGTTTAGTTTTACTTTTTTAGCTCTTTTAACGGTGCGTCTTGTCGCTGCCGAGTCTCATGCTCAAGTGTCTAAGTCTTTTTTCTTCTCTCCCGCTACCGGGAAGACCTTGACCTCTACTTTATTGTTCCACACACTAGTTCCCGGAATTTTCGTTCCGGCGTTATCGGTTGCCCTGGCAACTTCCTTCACACCTTCCTCACTATTGTCCCCAAAGTTCGCTTTTAGTTCCTGCTACATTCTTTCATTAGGCCTAGACTGCCATCAACCTCATGTCTGATTCAATTTCTCAAAATACAATTTCCTACTATTTCTTAATAAAGTACAAGTTATAAATTCCTACATTAAGTCATCTTCATATTTTTTTGTCATACATAATATTATTATTTATTATACATAAAGTACACCACTCTCTGAGTGCACCACTCTGCTTACTTTCACTTTGAACTCCCCCCCCCCAATCTTCTCTTTTCGTTACTTTTACTTATTTTCCAATTAATTGTTTCTACTGTGTCCACCATTATCTGATCTTAAATAACACAAACATGGGAGCTGTGGCTTTCATGTTTGTAGTGACGGCACGTGTGTAATATTAATTATGATATTGCGCACGCGTCGTCACAACTTATATTATAGGTACTCTGTTAACCATGGCCACACAGCCTACTCTTTTACGGTGATAATTTTTTCCACGTTTTCGAATTTAAAACAAAACAATGAAACCGCTTCAATCAGGTTCACTTGCGAAAACACTCTCTCGCAATCGACATTGCTAATGGAAAGGCACAGATCTTTTGCAAAATCTTCCAAATAAGCATACTTACTTTTTGAACTAACATCGGACAACTCGCTGGCTTTTACCCAGAATTCCTCGGACGTTTCGCATGATTTCACTAGAGTTGATGCATTTGCATCGAATAACATTTCACGGTATTCACTGTCTATGAGGCCCCTTTCTTCGTATATTAAAAGTTTTGCTGCTTATAGTAAAGCTATTATCTCGGTTGGTTTGCTCGTAAGCAACAAGTCTTTATTCAATACCTGCACAGCTGAAAAGATCTTGTATTCGAATGGAAGCCTTTTTTTAAGCTGTACACAAAGCTCAATGTAAAATTTCTGTCATCATTGTTAAGAAAATTGAAAGTGATAGTGGGGTCTAAAGCTGAGACAAGGATCTTCTGGACGATATGTAAATTCATGTAATATGAACTTTTACACTTATACAAGGATACAGCTTCAGAATAAATCTTCAGCACTGTTGAGTATGATGTTTGGAACATTTCATTAAATTTGTTCGTTTTTGGCAAAACATGGGTCAAAAAAAGGAGGTATGCTTACCAAATTCGTTCACGGAGTAAGTTGTACATTCGTTCTGAGGCAGCAACCCGATCTTCCAAATATTCCTAAGAGAACTATTGAAATAATGGTTCCCACTGTTCAAATACTACTGAAATGCAAAGCAGAAGCGATAGCCAACGGATGTTGTAGTGTTGCAACAAGGAGTGTTCTTTTGTTTGATGAAATCATTGAAATTCTGCAAAGGCTTTTTTTCCGTTTTGCACTGACCGCAAAGTAATTCTATATTTCACTTATGTCTTCCACTTGACGAGGCAGCATTCTGCATGCAACAGCAACAGCAAGTGACGAGCTGTGACAGACACATCTTGTTTGATGAATCCGTTGACTAACACTATTTTTCTCTCCAAACATCATATTTGTTGTATCTGCAGCAAAACCGATTATTTGTGTCCAACTGAAACCGTTTTTCTTCATTTCTGCATCCATTGCAGTAAACAAATCCTCTGTTTTGCCAGATTCAGTTTCCACAAGAGCCAATAATCTTGGGCAAACTATGGTTAATTCTTTTCAAAGTATTTAACTACTATGGCAAGAGATTTGCAAGTTGAAAACATCTGTTGACTCGTCAATTATCAAGCGGAATGTTTTGGTTTTTGTTATAGACTCCACCAGTGATTTTTCATTTCAGGGGTCATAACATTATATATCAATTTTGCAGATTTTTTTCTACGGCATTTGAAAGCCTTCGCAATCTCCGAATCATGAAAAGTGGAAGACAAAATAGTTGACAAGTGGCCCATTATTCTAAATGGGACGTTGTGCTCCACAAGGGGAGCACAGATTTTCAGTTCAGCTTTTGGGCAGCTTCATATAGCCCGTCCTTATTGAACTAAGAAGAAATCTTGGATTTCCCGCTGCGTGATGCACTGCAAGCCTGATGTTTTGTTGACTTCATATGCATCAGTAAGATGCTTTTCTTAGATCGCAACTTTTGATCACAGTACTTACAGTATGCAAATGCCTTGTCTTTGCTATGATGTGACAAACCAGCCCTTAAACAATGAGTCAGTTTCCCATGCAGTTTTATAGGCTTGCTTATAGGCTTTTTTAGCCACTTTTGCTTTTTATTATTATCATTATATACACTTTTATTGAACTTCACTTGTTTGTGTGTTTGTGCGCAAATTTTGTAATCAATATTTTGCCCACTTCCTGACTAACTACAACTGTAAAAGTTTTCCAGCGGCGTCTTATCGTCTAATTTTTTAAAAAAAGGTAAAAGTGTAGTGGCGCATACTTACTTACTTACTTTTCAAACCCGCTTATCCGTTAGGGTCGCGGGGGCAGCAGCCCTATGGAGGATCTCCAGCGATCGCGATCTTCCGCCATCAGGCGCATGTCCTCCCTGGTAATATCCAAGCGACTCGAACCCAGATTCTCCATGTAGTCTAGCCACCTGGTTCTAGGCCGACCCCTTGGTCTCTTATCCACCGGCTTGGAAAATAACAACTGCCGAGGAAGACTAGTTTGCAGCATCCGTATCACGTGGCCATACCAGCGCAACTGAGATCTCTCAATGCGGAGAAGTAGCGGCTCAACACCTAAAGATTCCCTTATTGTGCTGCTGTACACTCTATCTAGTAGGGTAACACCTGCCACACCTCTCAGGAATCTCATTTCGGCAGCTTGTACCCGCGATCGCACTCTTTCGGTCATTACCCAAGCCTCATGATCTCTGTAGTGTGGTGGCGCATTTAATATTAAATTTTAAAAAGAAAGTACAACATAATAAAATAAACGCGCCACCACAGTTTTATCTGTTTTTTTTTAAAATTAGATGTTTTACTTTTTCCTGCACTTTTTAAGGTGAAAGTGTATGCTTTAAAATTTTTATTTTATACATTTTTTTTTGAGATGCGCTCTCTGTATCAGTATCAATTTCGTCGGTAGAATCATTTCCATCCACCTTTAAATAAATGTAATAAATAATGTCTTTAAATAAATGATATTTTATTCAGTGCAGATATATTCATTAGTTTAAACGAAATCATTGTCGAAAAACATAATCCTACTTTAATTCGTAGAAAGCTGTAGAAGCCGTAGAAAGCTGAGCTCGAAAGTTGTGTTTAAAAACTGAAAGTTTCAATTTTAAAATTGAAAGTTTTTAAAAAAAACGTGTTGTGTTGTTGTTTGAAGAGGAAGTTTGAGTGAAGAACTTAAACGAAAACGAAACTGTCAATATACGAAACGAAACTTTTATTTATATTCGTACAAAACAAACTTTGTTTCTGTTTATACATCAATTATATAAATTATGCTAGAAATATGTCAAAAATTTCATTATGCCAGACTCTATGCTGAAGGCCTTATTTCATGCTAAAATAGCATAATTATGCTAGGAACAGTCACACTCCCCATAAATGCCATGCGTCCCATAGTTGACAACACTGAATCACCCACAAGCACAATAGCCAGAATGTTAAACAGCTATTTCAAGCAACTCATTTTACCTGGACATAATTACTCAATTAAATTACCACTAAAACTTACCAATTTCACAGTCTTTGAACAACACATATTAGTTTCATTTGATATTATGGCCACATTCCCAAGTATCCCCATCAATGAGGCATTATCCATCTTAAAAGATGTCTTGCACCATATAGAAATACCTTAGGCTATGGTGAGGGGCATTCTTCTACTTAGTAGAATAGTATGTTTCAATAACTTCTTTTAGTTCGACAACCGGTTTTTCAAAATGGAACAAGGGACACCAATGGGATCTTGCTTAAGACCTTTTCTTGCCAATCTCTACCTTAATCATCTTTAAAACCTGACTCACGACAGTTTTGACTACTTTCCAGAGGTCTGGTTTAGGTATGTTGATATCTTCGCAATCTGCAAAATTGATGAAACAGACCTACTCCTTGACAACCTGAATAAATCGAGTCCCTCCATTAAATTTACTGTGGCGAGAGAACAAGCTAAGTCCTTGCCCTTCTTGGACATACTTGTCTGCAGAGAGGAAGACTGACTTACCTTCGACATTTACAAGAAGCCAAATTACATACCTTAATATATAAGATATGACTCAAACCACTGCTATGGACACAAGGTCGCGGCCTACAACCATTTGATTGCCCGAGCCATTGATATACCTCTGAGCCATGAGAAGAGAATGGAAGAATTCAGGAGGATTAAGGAGGCGGCATGACAAAACGGTTTCACTGACCACACCATCGATAAACTCACTAAAAAGTAAACTCTTCAAGAGGAGGATCTCCCGAAGTACGACACTACAATTGGATAAGATAGACACCAAATTTTTTAGTCTACGTCCCAATTGCACTCTAATTATAGTATTGGAGGAAATCTTCAAAAAGATTGACCTAAAGTTAGCCTTTAATTGCGAACTGTCCCTTAACAGGCTGGTAGGAGGTCCTAAGGATCGTATCCCGAAACACGAATGGTTCGAGATATACCTTCTACTTTGTGGAACCTCCCCAAAGAAATACATCGGCCAGACCCGTCGGAGGGTGGAAACCAGAGCCAGAGACCATTTGGACCATATTATGAGCAATTGATCCGACAGATGGCGATGGTGGACCATATTTTATAGACAGGACGTAATTTTATAATTGAAGGACTTTAAGTTCTTTAGGTGGTTGATGACCCCAAGAAAACGAACTATTTGAAATCTTGGGAGATCATTAAAAGCCAGAACGACTCTTTACTGAATTTAGACACAGGACCCATGGACCTCTCCTCTTGGAAACATACAAGGAAATTAACTCCAACCTAGCGGATTCTTCTCCTATGTCCGCACTCCTACTGCTCAATGGCATTTTTACCTTCCAAACCTTTTTCCTTTACTCCATCTCATTGGCTTAACTCTATTATAAATACCTCACAACTTACTCTGTAAATCGATTTATACTGAGGATGGTTACGTTGTAGCAGAAATGTACATATATGATATGTTGAATAAATTCTTTGTGTGAATAATGGAATCTATTGTCTCCTCCTTCTTATAGCAACTAATGTTACTCAAAAAAATCTAGCATTGCAAAAACTGGTAGACATGCAATTATGTCGTTGATGTTCATAACATCATTACAATTCCAATTTAAGGTTAATAAAATACTTATTTTCCATTTTACATTATATAACTTTTGGCATAGTAACTGTAAATTTAATTTTAAAGGTAATTAGAATAAACCGATTTCAATGAGCATATGCTACCTTTATCCGATTTTGACACACATTATTTTAGTTTTGTCCAATAATCTGAACAAGCCGAGTAGCTACAGGAGAAAACGAAATGTAGGAATCAATCTCTTGCAGCTGAGTATATCCTCGGGCCTGATTCGAGCCTTGCATCGTTCCATGGTGTCATCTTTTCGAAATTTATTCCTCAGGACGGTCGTGATGTTAATGACCTTTTGTTCACTGGTCGGTCCTCCAAACCCCGCACACCGTTTTCCAAAATGTTTGTTTCTCAATAACTGGCTTCTCTCCATTTGTCATCAGGGTCGCCGAGCACTGCATTGGATAGCGAGATTTCACTTACGAGTGCAGCATCCTCTGTTTCTTGTATTTCGTGACACGAGTCGTAAATCAAGTCGAACTCGTGTTCTCTTTTATCATTAATCGGAAGTTCAGGGAGATCTTCGTCTTTATGATCCTCAGAGTTTGTAATCAATTTATATTCCTTTTTGGGCCTCCCAGGTTTCCCTATAAAAATTTTCTGCACTCGTCCCGGAGCTCGTTTCGCTTTGGGTTGCACCGGAGGTTTCTTTTCATTGTTTGTTGAAGGAATATCTTCAGACGATATCAAGCGAGATAAATCACTCTCTGGCAGTGTTACTTCATTTTGATCGATTTCACATTACTTAGGTGAATATGGCTCATGGGAAGCATTCAAAAGTTTAAAACGTCCATTTATAATGTTTTCACTGATATATTGTCCATCGAATCATTTGAGTTGGACCCCTCCAGGAATTTAACATCTCGGGTAATACAAATTTTGCTTTCCTTGGGCATCCATATTTAATACGCTTTGGCGTATCCGAATAACCGATGAACTTGCCTTCCGTAGCTTTTGTATGAAACTTTCCTTTATTCGGATGTTTGTTCAAAAGAAAACTCCTACATCCAAACACCTTGGAAGTATTTGAGGTCTGAATGCCGATTTTTCCATTTTTCAAAAGGGGTATCACCTTTTAGAATAATTTTTCGATTGAAAAATGGAAAGAAAAATTCTGCGACCTAAAGACACCTTGTGACAGCTTGGATGTCCTGGTGTCTGCGATTGCCAAATTGGTAGAGGTGTTGACCATGTTAGTCGAGGTTCCTGGTTCGAACCCAGATCGCAGAATTTTTCCTTCCATTTTTTCCTTCCATTTTTCAATCGAAAATATATTACCTGTGTTTGGAGACAATCTCCAGTTTATAATTATTATTATTACCTTTTAGAACTTTAGTACTGCTTCAGCCCAGAATGACGGGGGCAATCCTGACGGTAGAAGTATGCAGCATGCTGCTTCCACGAGAGTTCTGTTTTTGTATTCCACCAAACCATTCTGTGGTGAGGTATACACAGCTGTCAACCATCTCTTGATTCCTGACTTCTTTAGAATTTGGTCCATGCGGGCATTGCAGTATTCCTTTCCATTGTCGGATTGTAGGACTTTAATTTTGCATCCTGTTTGCTTTTCTGCCAGGCTTTTATATTCCAAAAATTTGTCCGCCACTTGGTCTTTACTTCGGAGAAATAGATTTTACACCATCTGCTATAGTCATCAATAAAGGTGAAGAAGTATAGTGCTCCGCCATCTGATTTGACACGCATGGGTCTGCACAAGTCTGAGACTTCCAATGGTGTAGAGGACCTCTCGTTGCACGTTGAAAAGGCAAGCAGGTCAACTTGCCAGCGATGCATATCTTACATGTAGATGAAACTAGAATGTAGGTAGATTTACATCTGTCAAAATATCCTTTTTGGATTAATGATCATAAGTCATTATCACTGAGGTGACCAAGACGTTGATGCCATCTTTCTATGGCAGGAGGTTTTTCATTTGCAACTGCGTTAGCTTCCTGTGTTTTGTCACGCACGTAGAACAAATCGCCATTACGATCGGTCTTAAATCGAACATTCCCACGAGTGTCCTTAATGGTTGCTCCATTCTTGGTGAAGATTACGACATTCTTCCCGTCAACCAGTTTTGCGACTGATAGATGATTTGTCCGAAGAGAGAGCGTTTTGCAGCACAACAGACTTTGAACGTCCATTTACATTGACCAAGACAGCAACGACTCCTTTGGCTTCGATCTGGGCAAGATATAAAGAATACAGGTAGCGCCGTCCGAGAGGAAAACTGATCGTCGCCCCATCTGGTGTTGGTAATTGGAATATTGACAGCTTCATGACGTCACAAAGACCAATCGTTAAACATTATTATCGGGAATAGTGCTTTTGCGCATCAAAATACCGTTATGCGCAATTCTCACTTACAATAATATAAAATTTAATACAAAAGATAAAAATGTTTCCTTTTTCCATTTCCCCAAAGATCCAAATTTAATTAAAAAATGGGTAATATTGGATAAAAATATTTGTACCACAACTGCAATGATTTGCTCTAACCATTTCAAAGACGACGGTTATGAAAAAACAATGAATTCGTATATCCTCCTACCTAACATTCACAGCAACATATTTACAACTGAATCATGGGATATTAAGGATTCTTTAGGTTAGGTTAAAATAAAAATCATCATTGAATATAAACACAGTGTTAAGGTTTTTTATTGCTAACTAAAGTCAGAGAAAAATAGAAACGATGTTAAAGCAATACGACTGGTTTAGTGTTAAAGCTTACGCGTTTCAAAGCAATCGCTTATCTACAGAGCCAGTGAACCAGGCAATAGCTTCATCTACTGGTTCACCAGCTTTGTAGATGAAGCTATTGCTTCGAAACGCGTAAGCTTTAACAAAAAAAACACAGTCGTATTGCTTTAATATCGTCTCTATTTTTATCTTAAAAATCATCAGTTGTAAATTCTGCACCAACTACATATTTACAATATCTAGCCAATTTTCTCTTACATTCACTTGTAGCAAGAACGGAAAAACATTTACTTGTTGCAACCCCCCTCCCCCTTCCATTTATCCGTTTTTGCTTGTAGGCGGGAGCCCGACAATTGGGTGGTTGACAATTCGGTGGACGACAGTTGGGTGAACGACAATTCGGTGGACGCGACAATTCGGTGAACGTCAATTCGGTGGACGCGACAATTGGGTGAACGTCAATTGGGTGAACGCGACAATTTGGTGAACGTCGTTTCGGTGGACGCGACAATTGGGTGGACGTCAATTGGGTGGACACGACAATTCGGTGAACGTCAGTTGGGTGGACGACAATTCGGTGGAAATGCAAATTCGATCGAGATTTTTAAATCACCAAAGAATTTAAGTATTTAACTCGTTGTTTGTTTATAATTGACACATCTTAATTGCAATTACGAATCAATTTGCTTCATTCATTTTAGGTCGAAGTCACTTTATATGCGGGAATCTTTTATTTATTGTTTATTAGCTTACAAATAAATGAGATTATTTACCACTTGTGAATATTTTTTTTCTCCCACCTTCCATGCTTCTTTCTTCGCGTCTTTTCTTTATCCAGTATAATCAAAGGAGGAAGCAAAAGTAACAGAAGCTTGAATGGGGAGGGAAGAAAAAGGAACAGCCGATTAGTTCACCAGTCCAAACGTTCTTCCGCTTAGGCGCTGTTTATATTTCATAAATTTAGCATTGAATTAGTTAGCAACTTCGCTTCGACTATCTGGCAATTTTTTTTCGCTCAGGACAAAATTGGAAACTATGTAAAATATAATCTGCTTCTAGTGAAAACCCCGAACACAGTTCATATTGCTATTTTCATATTAACCATCCCATAAATCCACATGTGAAGATACCATTAATTCGCATTTAGGGAACGACAAGAAAAGAAACTTTTACTTCTCTGTCACCTGTCTCCTGTTTTGTATACATGTCTAAAATAGCGAGCCCCTCGTACGGACACATCTCCATCTCAAACTGTTACAACTTGTCAAACAGAGAACCCTCTTACTCCCCTCGACTAGTGACTTATCCTGTATAGTTTTTCTGGCAATCACAGTTCTTCAGCAGGGTATTGGCTTTACCACAACCAAAGCAATGAAACCTTGTGCCCACTTAAGATCCAATGGGAGAATTTTGATTGTAGTAATTGTGGGAACAACCTCTTCAAAACACTGAAGAGTATTTCTTTGTTGCAGGCTTGGTTTTTCCAAATCTTGGAGAAATTGTTCTTTATTCATGTCACACGTGAACAGGGGCATATTTATTCTTTGTCTGTAATTTTCAAGATTTGTCATGTTCTTCCACCAGCAGTTCACTGAGGGCACGGTTTTGTGTATGCAGAGTATCTGTCACTTCATCCACCATAGCCTGATCAGGTGTCTGCATATGCTGTTATATTTCGGTTAGCAAAAAGTTTTCGATGTCTAAATTCTCTCATGCTTCAACATTGGGGAGCACTAACTCGCTCTCAGTTCTAAATTCCTGCAATGCGTTCTCCACCGAGATAATTAATTCGGGGTAAGCTAAATGTCCATCCTCTCCCAAACTTGGAGAAATGGTCTGGAGGTACCTGAGTTTGATCAAATTGGTTGGATAACGCCTTTCTAACAGCGGACCAATTAGTAGATCTTGCTCAGCTAATTCCATCATTAAGACTAGGTAAAAACTGCTATGGCTATAATCATCAAACGTATCCTATCAATCAGAAAACTCCTTATACACTTAAAGGCTGTGGAGCTTGTCCAAAGGAAATTATTTTTTATTGGGAAAAAACTTTTCACGGTTATTTTTTCATGACGTTGGGGCTCTACGTATCAAACCGTAATGTTACATATAAGTATGATAAATGCCACGCCGGGCGAGTATTCTGAAAAGGATGGCAGCCAGGTGAGTGGAAACTAGGGCAGTGTGAATACGTAATTTAGGCTGAGCTAAGGTACAAATTGGATTGGAGACACAATAAATCCGAATTGTATAGAATTCCACTACAATCTTGGTTTCTATGAACGGATATTTATATGAGAAAGGACGAGACACAAAAACGTTGGAATACAATAAATAATAGTTAATAGATAAAAATAAATAAATAAATAATAATAGACAAAATAATTAATAAATAATAAATAAAATAAAAATAAAAATAAAATAAAAAGCTGATGTTTCAGATAGAGACTATCCTTTATCAAAGCAAAAAGGATAATTCTCTAAAAGCAATTAGAATATTAGA
>JAHWFO010101631.1:148865-159860 GCA_023313115.1 Rhysida immarginata | reverse complement strand
TAACTATTATTAATCTTGGTTTCTACGAATATGAAATTATGCTTGCATTCTATTGACAACAGTTGCAGAGCAGAAGTGGTTATTATTCATGGAGCATATAAAGAAAACATAGAGATTATGCATTGATAAAAAATTTTAATAACTGACTTATCTGCGTCGTTGGATCTTTGTAGGACAAACTGCGACCATCATAACGATTCCATCGAACATCGTATCAAGCTTACAATGCTGAGAGACTATATTAATTAACAATCTAAGAAAAATTGTTCAGTATGTCTCCGATCGAACACTAAATGAAGTTCACAAGCTACTTCAGATTTCATTAGATGGCATGGCAATTTCCCAATGTAAGGTGAATGACAAAACTTCTGGGATTCAGAAACAGTCCAGTGAGAAAAAAGGTAAACGCATAACCTATACTATTATTTCTTTCCCTGTAAAAACCATGGCTGAGATACGAAAGGGAGCCAATGTGCTCATAACCACACTACAAAGGCTACTACTCTTCAAAACAAAAAACATCCAGCCACATTTTTTGGATCCACACTTTCTCCCCGACTTGGTATTGCTCCATAATGCTTCCCCTGTAAGCCTTTCGAACACAACAGTCTCTGCCTTTTGATGCCACAGCTCTTGCATTCACCAGCATCCTAAGAAGTTCAAATTTAAACAACGTTTTCCTACCCATTTCCACAAGATTTATCCACTCCCTTCCACTCCAAGGGTGGTTTATGTTCAAATTCAAACATGAGGAACGATAGAGTGTCACGTGGATTCCGTCAGCGTCAGCAATCTGCGAAGCCAAATGGAGCTGATGACGCGACGAGAATACGTCACGATGAGAGAGCCACTCCGAAAGAATCACGTGGAAAGGAGGGGAGAAGAGGACAGAATTGGTCATGGCAGCGACGATGACGGTCGCCGACGCTCAGCCGGAATGATTTGGAATGGCTGAAAGAACTGCTAACCCGTTGGAAAGGTGATGAACTTTATCTTTTGCGAGAATTTTACGATATGCTATGCCCATACGCAGTAGGATCTCTTTTGCTTTTTGAACATTCTTTATGCTAGAGGTGTATAGAAGCTTTGTCCTACGTTACTATTATTGCTTCAAATGAAAAGAGCTAATGGCCCACTTATTTATACACTTTTGCTTTAGTCATAACAACCCAAGATTTTGTCAAGTGCTTCGCCCCTGAGCCAGATTCGACGGTGGAGTGCGTAATCGACAAACAGTTTTTTTTTTTTAAAGTATGTTTTTTTCCTCCAATACCGGTGGTTCAGTGGTCGGCTTAAATCAAGTTAGCGATAGTACCCTTCAATTTCACCGCCATTGTGTTGTGTTGGTGCTTCGAGGACAGTGTAGTGCATCTGTGCGTATCTAATGTAATCAGTGTGGTGGTATAGTGTATCCTCCTTAATTTTTCAATTGTTTCCCATATCGAATTTAAGTGTTATGCTGACTCAATGGTAGTTTAGTCTTCACCTATTGGGAAAATGATTGTGTGTGGTTTTTGTTTGTGTTTCAAAACCAGAAGTGCGAGTTATCCTTCTACAAGGTGGTGTGTTTTTGTCAGATAAAAGTTATTAACGAAGTGTGATGCGGTAGTAAATTATAATACCATTAGTGAGTGGTATAAAATTTGCCATGGGTGTTATTGTGCGACAGTGTCATTAGTGCTCAACGAGAATTGGTGGTAGCATAGTACCACATCCTAGCTGTTTGTGTTTTGCTCTTTGAGTCTTCCGACAGGTCATAACCCCTACCTTCGCATCTTTCTCTTCAAGTTTGTTTCATCGAAGAGGATTCTCTACTTCGTCCGCATCTTAGTGCCATTCTCTACAAAGTTTTAAATCTACTACAGTGATCCATTTTCCACGCCGAGTTAACTAGCCTCGGTATTCATCTAGTATCGTCTATTTGTCATCGACCATTTCATTTTGACTGCAGTCCATTTCTTCAAGAATGTAATGCTACGGCATAGCATCTTAGCACTGTATCCTACAAGTTCTTCAATAGTTTACTCTGCTAGGCTCAGGACATCGAGTTAACTAGCCTCGGTGTTCATGAGCTACTGATCTTCTGTCAACCATTTCAAATTCCCAACGTCCAGGGTCGAACTCTTGTATTTCAGCCATATTCATACGTTGTGTATGGGCAAACGATCTCTCCGAACTTTTTCTTTTGTTCTACGTTTTCCAGGCTCAGCTAGAATTCGTCAAGTCGACGATCAACGTAGAGAAAAAATTCTTAGAACTATGACTTTGATATTTATTTAACCTTCCACTGCTTGACTTATTTTTTATTTATTTTGCACTTATAACACTTCAGCGATAGTGTTGATTATAATCATTTTCAATAAAAATCTTATTGTTTATTGACGTTCCTGCGTTCTTGTCATTACTCTGCCTTATCCACGTGACATAGAGTATCACTTTCACTCTCAGTCGTTCTAATAAAGATCAAAGCCATGTCTAGTTGCTCCCTCCCTCTTCCAGGATGATCTTGACACAAAGTCCTCAGCATCTCAATAATATTTTTGTTATGTCTTTCAACCATGCCCATTGATGTTGGTCAGTAGGCAGTGGTGACTCTATGCTTAAAGTTCAAGTCCTTGAACATAATTTGAAAAATCTCAGACAAATTAGATCCGTGGTCACTTATCAGAAATTTGGTGATTCCATACCTGCATACAATTGTATGTATGAATGCCTACGCTATAGATTTGGTTGTCTGATTTCTCAGAGGAATAGCCTCAACAAATCTGGTCAGAGCATCCTTGGTATCTATGGTTAGAGGTAGAAGGCTGAACAGTTCCAATTAAGTCCACTGATACAATCTCAAAAGGATATTTCGCGATTACCCCTTACCTCTCTTAATTTTAAACTATTGACATATTTCGCAATGTTTCACAAAGTCTTTCACATCATGATTCATGCCCGGACAGAATTACATCTTCCTTAACTTATTTGTAGTGGGATTAACCCCTTTGTGCCCACTTAACGGGTTACAATGGGCCATATCCATGACCACACATCTCCTTGAGGCTCCAATGCAATTATATCTTTCCTCCTTTATCCCCCAGATAAAAATCCTTTCATCAAGAGTCCTTTTTTAGATATGAAATACCCATTATTCTGTTCACCCCACTTTTATTTTTAAAAGATACTAACATTTCCGTGACCCATACATCTTTCTCTTGGGAGTCCTTCAGAGCCCTCATCCACTTTGTATCCTCTAGCATTACCCCAATCTTTCCTTCTACATTGTACTCCCTGAGCAGGAGAACGGTGACCTTATTTTCCACCCCAAATATGATATCTCCAAGGCCTCGTTAATAATCTCCGATTTTAGTTTTTCATATTTTGTGATCAGATGAAATGGTAGTGGGTATCCAAGAACTATGTCTGTGAAGAAACCTAATGATTTAACAATCGCCAAAGCCTTTTTCTCTCTAACCGAATAAGATTTCTGCGCACTTACCAATTTAGAGCTACAGTACGCAGTGGGCTTATATCCACTATCTTGTTCTTGCTGTAGAGTGGCACCGAACGCCTCATTTGAAGCGTCCACAAAAATACAGACGTCTGGTCAATATTCTCTTCACTTCCTCCAAGGCCTTCTGACACTCATGACTGCATATAAACTTCACATTTTTGTGTCAGTCTCTTGTATGGGGTAAGATAATCCTGGAGAAGTTTTTAATAAAAGGACGTTATAAATTAACAGGCTCTATGAGCGCTCTAGCTCTTCTAACGGTTTTTGGGGGGTTACTAGCATGTATGGCCTCAACGTTATTTTTGGCACCCTCTGGATAGGCACCCTCTGTAGAGATGATGTGTCCCAGATATTTTACCTTGGGCACGTAAAAATAACACATAGCTGAATTCAGAACCAGGAACTTTTTCTTGAATTTTTCAAGGATCCACCTTAATAAACGTAAGTGTTTGATAAAGGTTTTGTATGAAGTCCGGATATCATCAGGGAATAGGGAGAATGGGAAGCGAAGTTCAGCACTTTTTTTGAAATGCGGAAATAACTAGCGATCCTCGTGTTCGGACTGGTGAACTAGCAATTCGAAACTAAAATCTTAATAAAGATTCAGTTTCAGGGAATCAAAGGTAGAAATTCGGTGGTAATTGTTAACATCATTAGCTATTGAAATTCGTCTTCTTCGATTATACAGGGATTAAGAAAAGGCACGAAGAAAGAAACATGGAAGATGGGAGGAAAAGATATTCACAAGTTCACCACTTGTGAATATTTTTTTCCTCCCACCTTCCATGCTTCTTTCTTCGCGTCTTTTCTTTATCCAATATAATCGAAGGAGGAAGCGAATGTAACAGAAGCTTGAATAGGGAGGGAAGAAAAAGGAACAGCCGATTAGTTCACCAGTCCAAACGTTCTTCCGCTTAGGCGCTGTTTATATTTCATAAATTTAGCATTGAATTAGTTAGCAACTTCGCTTCCCGTTCTCCCTATTCCGTGATATCATCCTGAAAAACGTGTATTCCAGTCTCTAATACTTCTCGAAGGGACATTACGATATATTTTTGAAAAACTTGAGAAGTTTTCTTGGCTTCCTGTAGAAGCCTTACCATTTCAAACTTCCCCAATGGAGTCTGGATGCAAAGCACTCCCGCAGTTACGTTACAATGGGGATTTGGAAGTAGACATTGTTTAAATAGATGGCAGAAAAAACTATGACCTTCCAGCTTTTCCAAAATGTCTTTTATTATCAGCACAGGGAACTCAATAGGCTCAACAGTGATGAGTCAAATTCAGCTGACCGGCTATCGAAGCAACTAAAATGGCATATAACTAACTAAATTAAAAGTAAAGAGACAGAGATATAGATTGTAGAAAAAAAGAATCAGCGCAAGACTAAGTGAAAAATGAATAAAATGAGTTAATAAATAATTCATAAGATCTTCAGTTTAATCGTACGGCAAATCTCAGCTGTTCAAATTAATGTTGAAAAATAGGAAAGAAAATTCCTCAGTCTAGATTCGAACCCGGAACCTTTGGCTCAGACCGCCAACCCGCCAAGCAATTGCGCTACTGTGGACATGAAAGCGAACCTCTATTTACATGACCTTAGGGTTTGGTTAGAGCAGTTACCTAGTTTGCAGATTGGGACTGTTTCCTAAGGCGAATATTCATTGAAGAATAGTTCATAAGATGTTCAGTTGGTCTTTAATCGTGCCATCGCTCAGGTGTTCAAAGTACTGTTGAAATATAGTAAAGAAAATTCCACAGCCTGGATTCGAACCAGGAACCTTTGGCTCAGACCTCCATGGCGCAAACCAGTTGCGCCACTGCGGACATGAAAGCAAACCGCTATTTACATGACCTTAGGGCTTGGTTAGAGCAGTTACCTAGTTTGCAGATTGGGACTATGTTTCCTAAGGCGTAATATTCATTAAAGAATAATTCATAAGATTTCATTAAGGGTTCAATCGTAAGCCATACGTCAGGTGTTCAAATTAATGTTGAAAAATGTTGGAGTGTACATAACTGTTGTCGGCTACGCATCTCGCAGTGGAATATTAAATGAACAGTCGACAATAACTCCGGAATTCCTCTCCGACGGGTTCACCCAACTAGTCACGCGTTGGCGCAATGCTTGGAAAGGAATGTGGACTATGTCGAAAAGTGATTAGTGCATTACATAGAGGACAAATGTGAGTATAAGATACAAAAAGAATTTTGAAAATCGGTTAACAAATAAAAAAGTTACAGCCATGGAGACCTTATTTATCAATCGCCCCTCGTACTTAGTTTGCAGATTGGGACTGTTTCCTAAGGCGAATATTCATTGAAGAATAGTTCATAAGATGTTCAGTGGGTGTTTAATCGTATGGCATACTTCAGGTGTTCAAATTAATGTTGAAAAATAGAAAAGAAAATTCCACAACCTGGATTCGAACCAGGAACCTTTGGCTCAGACCACCAACACGTCAACCAATTGCGCCACTGCGGACATAAAACCTAACTGCTATTTACATGACCTTAGGGCTTGGTTAGAGCAGTTATCTAGTTTGCAGGCTGGGACTCTGTTTCCTAAGGCGTAAAATTCATTAAAGAATAATTCATAAGATGTTCAGTTAGGGTTTAAGCGTATGCCATACTTCAGGCGTTCAAATTAATGTTGAAAAATAGAAAGAAAATTATACAGCCTGGATTTGAACCAGAAACCTTTGGCTCAGACCACCCACGCGTCAACCAAATTGTGCCACTGCGGACATGAAAGCAAACTGCTATTTACATGATCTTAGGGCTTGGTTAGAGCAGTTACCTAGTTTGCAGGCTGGGACTATGTTTCCTGCGGCGTAATATTCATTAAGAAATAATTCATAAGATGTTCAGTGGGTGTTTAATCGTATCCAATAACTCAGGTGTTAAAATAATGTTGAAAAATAGAAAAGAAAATTCTACAGCCTGCGTTCGAACCTGCTTTGGCTCAGGCCGCTAATGCGCCAACCAATTGCGCCACTGCGGATATGAAAGTGAACGGCTATTTACATGACCTTTGGGCTTGGTTAGAGCACTGGAATTTTCATTCCTATTTTTCAACTATAATTTGAACAGTTGGGGTATGGCGTACGAATAAACCCTCAATGAACACCGTATGAATTATTCTTTAAAGAATATTACGCCTTAGGGAATAGATTCCCAGTCTGCAACTAGGTAAGGCTCTATCCAAGCCCTAAGGTTATGTAAATAGTAGTTTGCTTTCATGTTCGCTAACACTGAAACCCTCTGAGCTGGCGCAATTGGTTGGCGCGTTGGTGATCTAAGCCAAAGGTTCCTGGTTCGAATCCAGGCTGTGGAATTTTCTTTCTTATTTTTCAACATTAAAATGAGTTAGTTAATAAAAAATCGATCTATTAGGGTCAGTGTCAATGATGATGTTAGCAATTCGAAGAACATTAATAACATTTTTTGTGAGCTTAAAAACGTTTTGAAAGTGGTCGCAATTGGACCAATTGTCCACCTTAGCAAATAGCTTGATGTCGTCCGCATAATTTTGATGCGTCTATCGGCGATCACCTTAAGCAGATCCAGTTTGGTTTGGTTTGTTTGGTATTAACGTCCTTTTCAACTGCCATGGTCATTTCAGGACGGCGTTATAGGGGCCGCAAATTTTGCCTCGCAAGGGTTCTTTAACGTGCAGCCAGCAAACGACTACATGGGACCAACGGCTTTACTTCCCTTCTGAAGGAAGTGCGTGATCTCAGGATTTTCCTTCTGAAAAAAATCCTCGTCGTCCTCGGCCGGGGTCGAACCCGCATCCTCGGGCATCAGAGGCGACCACGCAACCCCAGAGCCACCAAGGCTGATTTAAGCAGATCCGTTATAAAAACATTAAATAGGATTGGACCGAGCGGCAAACCCTGAGGGACGCTAGCACCAATTAAATGTATTCTAGATCTACATTGATAACTCCTAATCACAAAATGCCTATCAGTTAATAAGGAGGCAAACCAATTAAGTATATTGCCTTCTACACCAGTGTTACTTAATTTATCAATCAACTTGGCTATGTTTACACTGTAAAGGCCGTACGGTAGTCCAAACAGATTACACCTACTTGGGTTCATTGATCAAGCTCCTTCGCAGTAAAATGCGAGAGCGCTGCAAGTTGGACGGATTGGTTTCATAAGCAATTGTTGTTCAGTCGGCAAAAGAGGTTCCATAAATTTAGCCAATGATGTGGCAAGAATTGTCTCCATAAGTTTTGCTGGAAAGATAATATTGAAATGAGATGATAATCACTCTCTTTGGATGGATGGGGTATTTTAGGAATGGATTAGAACCAGACCGACTTCCAAGCAGTGAGGTATTGCCCAATAGTAATCGGTTTGGTTTGGTTTGTTTGATATTAACGTCCATTTCAAATGCTATGGTCATTTCAGGATGGCGTTATAGGGGCCGCAAATTTTGCCTCGCAGGGGTTCTTTAATGTGCAGCCGACAAATGATTACACGGGACCAACGGCTTTACTTCTTTTCCGAAGAAAGTTCGTGAACCCAGGATTTTCCTCCTGAAAAAACCTCGCTGAGCTCGGCCGGGGACGAACCCGCGTCCTCGGAGATCAGAGGCGATCATGCAACCACTGAGCCACCGAGGCCTATCCAAGAAGAATAGAAAGATTATATAAAGCACTAAAAGTTTTTTTTTAAGTGGGACAATACATCCCTTATAGATATAATCGGGGATGTCATTCTCATCACTGGCTTTGGAAGCATTCAATTTATTCGCAGTGAGAAGTATGTCATCTTCTGAAATACAGGTAATGTTAAATTTTGGCTCATCATTACTCGATGGTGATGAATTTGTGCTGCTACGGGTTAATGTGTTTATAGTGATATTGATCTCGAAATGGTGCACGAGGTCGTTCAAGAAAGATTCATCATGGTCCGGTATCTGCAGATCACTTCTCGCTAGTAATTTTTTACCAACTTTCTAAAAGTTTGTTTGGTTACTATGCAGGTCGGCTTCTTTTGCACAATAGTAATTACTTCGTTCTAGCCATCACAGGTGTTTGAATTTCTTTCTATAAGCCTTAAATTTCTCATAGTCTCGCATAGTTTCTACTAATCGTCCATCGTTTGTGAGATTTTTTTTTCTCTATCCACATTAGGATTATACGTTGTTAGACCCAGTCTGGAAAATTGTTTACTTTGCGCGTATTACTTTTCTTGGCATTCGGAACATAATCAGTAATGGGCTAGTTAATAAACTTTTATAATATAATTCCAGAGTGAGTTCACATCACTGTAACTGTCAACAGCAGACCAACTATTATGAAACAAAAACGGAATAGATAGTTAAAATCACCTTGTTTGAAAACTGTAAATTTTGCTATTGTGAATGCCCCTATAAAACCACAACTTAGGTGCGGTAATCTATAGCACTGGATGATACTTGTCAACGGGCACAATTTCTGTAAGAGAATTATCAACTTTGATCCGAAAATTGGCGAAAATGTCATTAAAGTTCTTCGTTCGCCCAATAGCTAGTTAATAACGGTCGTTGTTTGGCATAAAAGGCTGCGCAGTCATAATGCTGATCGTCAAAAAAGTATCAACGAGTACTAAGACATTAAATGCGAGTTGAGAGTGCGTTGAGAGTGCGTTGGAAAAGGCATTAAGACATTCCTCGAATTTGGCAGGAGTTGTACTAGTTGGATTATACAAGTTCCAAATGAACATATCCTTGTTGCTGACAGTAAAGTTTTCCCTACTGATTCTAATTCCAATAATGTCAATACCGGTACAGGGAGGTGTAAAATCAATTGGAACCGCGTGAACGTCAAGTGGGACGGCAGTCCTAACCCCACTCCCTACTCTGTCATCACATCGATGCCGCCTAAAAACCCTATAACCCCCACCGAATAGCATAAATTTTGTCACAGTATCATCAAGCCAAGTTTCTGACGCGAGGCAATAACCAGTTTTTGGTTTTCAAACTTCTGACATTCTGATTATTATATTACACTACATTATTAACAGAAACTTCGGCCTAAAAATTGCGAGACCAGGACACCATTAGGCTAGACATTCGGATTAAGTAATGTGTCGAAATCATCATTCTGACACAATCAAATAAAATGAAGAATAACCAGAATATTTTGTTTTTAATTTGTAACATTTAATAATTTTTATGTCAGGAAATGAATGCTTGATAAAATTAGAAAAACCCTTCATATTCGCATTTGGCTGGAGTCTGGATATAAACAAGTTTTTGGTCTTCGTAATTGTATCAATTGCTTTCAGAGTGCTGCCAGAGTCCTTTCATTTAAAATATGTGGCTCGTTTGTTCTCTCTAACTCGAGCAGTAGCAGATTTCGGTCCTGTCAGATTAACCATCTCAGCCTGCATTGAGAACTACGAAGCTGGTTGCTGCGAATTGCTCTTCACTGTAGCTTCTACGAAAGATTGCTTTGAAAATCCAACATCATAATCTTTTCTCACTGTTAACAGATCAATCAGAATGTCTACTTTCTTATGTAAAAGCCGGCCAGGTGGCCGAGAGGGCTAGGTGTAGGCTTTCTAGTTCTCGAGTCCAGCTGATCGTGGATTCGAATCCCGCCGCGGGCATGGATGTTTGTGTTTGTCCTGGGCTGCGTACAGATATAACTTGTGTAAAAGGCGCAAAATGACCTTAGTAGTCGACGCCAAAAATTCTAATAAACCAACCAATAAACCATCTTATGTAAAATCTTGTTATCCTCTTGGACTGGTATGCAGCACGAAATAAAATCCTTGTATGTACCGATTAAATCATTAATGGCCGACAGTAAAACTGACATGGGCATCAGAGGAGCGGGAGCGTTTGTATCCCAATCACTATCAGATACAAATACAATGTTTTGATCCTCAGATTCGGTTCTACAGGGAACGCACACAATGTAGATTTTACTTTCTGCAGTCGCTCCTTGCTTATCTCACAGCAAGCGGCATGAAATATGTTTTCGCATGGACCAGTACATCTCAAGTAGCCCTGACTCTTACGAATATGTTGTTTACACTTCGAACAGGTTCCGATATTTCCTTGATTTCCTCCCTTAGCCATAAGAAAAATAAAAAAGAAAAAACAATGAAGAGCAATGGAACGGACGTGCGGCGACCTACGAATTATAATACATAAGTATTGTGGAAAATTTTGCTCCATTTATGAAGCATTTCTCAAGAAAACAATGCGACGAAAGCGACGAAGTTAACGTAACTGAGTTTGTTTAGTCTCGTCAGGCCGACTACTTCCGTTTGCAATTGTCAGTGACGCTCACACATTTACACTGAAACAATCATCAGCTTCTGCGGAAATAGCATTAGAGAAGGTGATTGGCGTTTTAGACAATATCATTATTTCAATAAATAAATAAATAAATAAATTATTACAAATGAATGAAATAGTTCTATCAGAACATTTGGGATAATTTCGAAAACATAATTTAATGAGCATTATTTTTCATTATTTTGTTATTT
>JAHWFO010101631.1:101918-126223 GCA_023313115.1 Rhysida immarginata | reverse complement strand
GTATTGTATAGTAACAATAATATTTCAGTAGGGAGATATTGATGTTGTGATATTATACCTAATCTTTTACTAAGAGTCTTGGATAATTCATTTATATGGTTATTCCAGGAGAGGCCAGGTGATAAATGTAATCCTAGGTATTTAAAAGTATTAGTAGGAGATAAAAGGACTGAGTTGTAATAAATTAGCAACTTGTGAGGGACAGATTGTTTATTTCTTTGGGCAAAAATCATGTATTTGGTCTTGTTAAGATTTAAAGATAACTGGTTTATTTGGATCCACTTATTTAAAATGGCTAGCAAGAGATTGATAGATTTTTGGATACTTGTAATGGAAGTATCAGCATAAGAGAGGGTCATGTCGTCCGCATAGAGGATAACAAAAGAAGGCATAAGTGTGTATGAAAGGTCATTTATGAAGAGGTTAAAAAGAAGCGGTGATAATATGGAGCCTTGGGGGACACCGTGATTACGTACTAAAGTCGAGGAGGATTTATTTCCAATAGCTAATGTATATTGTCGATCAGATAAAAATTCAATTAACCAACTTAGGGGTGGGCCACGTACGTTATAAAAATTAGTGAGTTTGTGTATTAAAAGGTGCAGCGGGATGGAATCAAAGGCTTTTGAAAAGTCTGGAAATATAGAGACTACGTATTTATTATCTACCATATTTGAAGTAATATATTCAAACAATTCGTAGCAAGCTGTCTCAATACCGTGTTTTGGTGAGAAACCATGTTGTTCGGAAGAAATTAACTTATTATTAAATACATAGTCAGATAATCGGCAAAAGTAAAGTTTTTCAAAAACTTTAGAAAAAACAGGTACAATTGAAATTGGCCTATAATTACTAAAGTCTAACGGACTACCTTTTTTAAAGACTGGGATGATTTTGGCTTGACGAAGACATTTAGGGAAGGTACCGTAAGCTATTGAATTATTAAAAATATGAGTAAGGGGGAGGAGTAGACTAGAGGATACAGTTTTTATTATGTCAGCACGAAATCCTAAAGGGTCAGTTGTGGTAGATGGTTTTAGTTGGCGAAAAATGTTGGCAATTTCTTCTGGGCAAGTAGGAGAGATAAAGAATGAAAGGGATGTAGGAGGAGTATTGTAAGGGTAATGTAAATCAAAATTGGATATATTAGGAGCGGGGGGTAATAGAGTCTTTAAAAATTCTGTTAAGGAGGAAGAAGTAATACTGGAAGGGTCAGAGAATGGTATAGATGATGATGGTGGGCCACGGTTAAGTTGGTTTAATGCTCTCCATTTATGCTTACAATTTGAGATTTTGTGAAAAAAACGGGTATAGAATTCTTGCTTAGAAGATTTAATGATGTTGCGTGTGAAATTTGAGAACGATTGGAATTTAGTTTTAGTACGTTGACAAGGGTTTCGGCGGAATTTTTGATATAGTGCATTCTTATGTGTTATTAGGTTGAATATATAATCACTCATCCAGGGTTTGCGGAAGGGATGACTAGGTTTAGGAGGAGAAGGGAAAACAAAAGGAAAATAGCGACTAAGCCCCAAGGTAATGTGTGTCAGAAATTTTTCCATTAAAATATCAGCATTTACATCATTATTGAAGATTCCCAGCCAGTCAGTTAGCTCTAGATAAGAATGAAAAATTGCTAATCTAGGAAATGTGACTAATCTGTGTTTACTAACAGGAGTTGACGAATTAGGAATTGATACGGGGACAGAGAGATAAAAAATAGGGAAATGATCTGATATAGCTAGGTCAATGGACCCACCGAGGCTATTATCAGAGAGGGTAGCGAACACTGATTAATGGCTGAGTAAGTTTTGTAGGCAGTGGAATAATGGGTAAAAGAGGGAATTACTTGAGTAAGCCCAGAGCAATGCATTAGATCTAAAAAATTATCTAGATTACGGGATGATTTTGAAAAATCTATATTAAAATCACCCATAATAAATAATTTCTTATTTGTTGAACAGAGGTCTAATAACATAGAAGAAATATAATTTAAAAAAATTGAGAATTCACCAGAAGGTGGGCGGTAAATTATACAAATGGTTAAATTATTGTTAACTGAAATCGTTAAGATCTCATAATTGGGAGTAATTTCTGTATATTTAGAACAAGCAACAAAGTGTAAAGAATTTGAAATATATAATACAATGCCTCCTCCTTTCTTTTGTTGACGATTAATAGCAGTGCATGTGTAACCATCAATGGTGGGGACTTCAGCTTTGGTATGCGTCCAGGTTTCCGTTAATGCTATTACGTGCGGGGGAATTTTAAGCAAAGATAGGGATAAGAGAAAAGTGGTGAAATTTGCCTTGATGCTACGGATATTTAAGCAATATAGAAATAAGTGGTGTTTAAAGGAGTCTGGGAAATGATTAGTTATAAGTGTGTTAAAGTTTTCAAGTGAGATGGGTTTGTCAAAAGACGACATAGGTAAGAAGTTAATTGTTCAACAGAATAGAAATGGTATCTCCAAAAAAACATAAAAATATTAGAAAAATAAAGTATATATGTAAAAAAAATAAAATATATTAGTTAATCAATACGTTCGAGGTCATTTAAGGAGCGAATTGTTACGAGATTTTCAGCCGAATTTTTCACCATTATCTTCCCATTTTGTGACCACGCATTACGGGAACCAAATTTAGTTTTAGCGGTCATTAGCAGACGAAATCGGTATGGTGTTAAGTCCTCAACCAGGCCAAGAGTTTAGCCTCTTAACTTACTCCGGTTTTTTAAAATCAGATCCTTCTTAATGGTGGAAGAAAGTTGCATGATGATTGTGCGAGGTTTCGTCGTAGTACGAGAGCTGAGCCTGTGGATTGTAAGAAAGTCAGAAGAGGACAATTTAACGTTCAGCTTCGATGAGAATAGTTCACAGCATTTGTCAAGTAGATTCTCAGTGGGCTCTTCCGGGAGATTGAAAAGGCGAATATTTGTACGCCGGGAATACTGCTCGATATCGTCAATCTGAAGTTTTAAAAGATCCGTCTGAAAATTATCATTGATAGAAGTGGGGAGATCCGGGATGTTAACTGGAGTAGATTGGGCTAAGGACAGCTCAATAGTGGTAAGACGAGAGTCAATTTCTTTTAATCGTGATTCCGATGCAATAATGCGGCCTCTAAGTTCAGATAGGACATCATCAAGTTTTTCAGTGAACTTTTGCAGAATCAGATCTGCTAAGTGATCTAATGTTTCAGAGTTGGAAAAGTACTTAATTATACTTTTCTCAATAGAAGATTCGATGATCTCAGTTGACATTTGAACAGGAGAGTCGGAAGGAGTATTTCTAGTTGATGGTTTCCTAATTTGATTCTTCTCCTCTCTCAGTGGCATGATGGGAAGTTGGGCGCTGTATTTAAATTAGGAAGATTCAAGAAGTAGATCATTGTAAAAACCTCGATATATAATTGACACCATTTCAATCTGCAGGTATTCTATTAACCGATCTGGATATTCATGCTTGAGGTAAACAAGATTATGTAAAAAGGGTTTTATCAAACCAAGCTTTTATAATGCTTTATTTAGTGGCAACAATAAAGCTTAATTTTGCAACAATAAACAATAGATACATTTACCTCTCGCCATAACGAAATGTCCAATTGTTACAACAATCAATTCGTAGTAATGAGTTAGTACCTTTAGAACATGAACCAATGAACCGATTTGAAAATTTTTTTCTTTATCATAAATTGTCATCGATTCTGCATAAGTGTGTCAAATTGCAGCTCCCTAGCTTGTCGGAAAGTTGGTTTAATATTGATTACAATATTTGACCTAAACAAACTAACACAGCAAAGTTATAAAAAGCTTTTAAAAAGATCTAACTTGAAAGGCTGAAGGATGAAGTTTATAGCAACAATGCTAACAATATTATCTTTATATTTTTAAACAACCAGCTTAGGAAAGTCTAAACAATGAACTGTGGATTGTTTGATAAAATGAGTTCTTTTCTTTATCCAAATTTGTAAAATACTAACATAAAATATCCATGGAACGAGTAATTTAAAGTGTAATGAACCAAAAAGAATGGTGTAGGAGGATCTCCAGAAGATATCACAACGGGACGGCAAGAATAAATAGATAATATATAACAAAATACCTAAAAACTCACGCAAATATATCCACTGCAATAACAACACTGCCGTCGTAAAAGAAAGGTTGCATAAAAAAAAAGTTATTCTATCTCTCAATTAAATCCTTTTTGCGTCTTTTTAGTGAAGCACCACGTCTTTTTAACTCTATTTTTAAATGCCACGACAGTTAGTTTATTGTAGTCTGCCACCTAGGGAATGAGTTTTCCAAGATCGCCCCATTATGAAAAAAAAACAACAAAGAGAATATTAAATTTTTAATCAAATACGCAGACTAACAGAAATAAGACGGAACATTTTTCTTTAGAAACAAAACAAAAAAACTTTCAACAACTTTAATTTAATTAACTTATATAAAATGTTATTCTGTCAGTCATCATTGGCTTTCCCTCACTACACAAGCGAAGCGAGGACAACATCTACAGTGCATGAGGTTCCTCTTAAAAGTTTTGCGAAGAGTTGTTCTTCCCAGTCTCGCCTATAAATATATGTTTTGTAAATACATCATTGGTGGTAACATGATGAACACATGCCTGATGAGAAAAACCCTTAACATGTCATAAATAGTCATGCTTGGTTTGTAGTTTTGAATTTGTGCCACTTCATCTGCTAGCTTATTTTTAATATTACACCACTGAGAGGGGCAACAAGAAAACCAGGGAGTTTTGCTACTGTCAAACATGATTATCCAGTTTCGTCCACAGAGCTGGCGCATTCCCATCATTGGCATTCACTAGGCTAGTCGAGTAGTCTCCCTTGAAGCCGTTGGTCTGGCTGCGGTACATTGACGATGTTTTCCTGATCTGGCCACATAAAGAAGACTCTCTCCTATCTTTTATAACCCATTCTAACTCCATCCACCCCTCTATCAAGTTTTCTCACAATTATTCTATCACAACTGTTTCTTTTTTTGGATGTCTCTATCACTAACAACAAATTGTCTACTAATCTCTATAAGAAGCCCACTGACAGGCACCAGTACTTACACTATGATAGCTGCAATCCACGCCATTGCAAGAATAACATCCCTTTAGGTCAGTTAAATCGCATCCATAGAATATGCACTAATCAGTCTGACAAGGACTTCCATGCTAACGCCCTTACCCACTCCCTTAAAGCAAGAGGCTATCCCAAATCTGTCATACCTGCTTCTATCTATAAACATCGCAATTCCTGTTCTAACAACAATCCTAAACCTTCGCCAGCCATCGCAACACCTACGTTAGTTCTTCCTTATCATCCAACCCTCAATACTATTAAAAATATCCTAAGGAAACATCAACATATAATTGACAACTCTCCTCTTCTCCATTCCATTCTACCAGAACCACCTAAAGTTTCTTTTAAACGGACATCTAATTTTAAAGATATTCTGGTCCATGCTGCTATTACTAAACCACGCACTTCCACTGAGGGATGTTTTCCTTGCAATGAAAAGTGTTGTGGCGTTTGCCATTTTCTTAACCCTGCTACCTCCATTTCCAACAGTGCTTCCTCCTTTACTTTCAAAATTAAACAGCACCTGACCTGCAACCTTCTCACAACCTAATTTACCTGTTACATTGCAAAGTATGCCAGAAACAGTATGTTGGTGAGACTGGCAATACCATATGTGCCAGATTTGCCAGGCATCATTTTGACATCCTTAGCAATGCTGACACCCCTGTCACTAAACACTTTAATTCCCCTGGCCACTCTTTACAGGCCATCAGCCTTTATATTCTTCGTAGTAACTTCCATAACAAAAGAGAGAGAAAGCAATTCGAGTCTTTTCTTATTTGGAAATTCAATTCCCTCACCCCTAATGGCATTAACCTTAGCAATAGCACCATTCCCTCATTACCTTTCCCATATCCCTCTCCAACTTCAGCTATTCCTTAATTTGTTGTAAGCTTTCTGGGCCCTTTTATTTTTCCGTTTTTTTCTTTTATCTTTTATTTCCTCTTTTTAATGTTCTTTCATATTTTTCTACCTCTATGTTCATTTTGTGTCCGTCCCTGCACACTCTTTTTCTCATAGGCTTCTTGTACTCTTATTTCAGTGACCTTTGTCCCGGTGCTCTTATATGTGGTACTATTTTAAAGGGTGACTAGCGACCGGAAATTGTCAGGGAATCATAAATTCGAAAATTTTGTACAATGTCAATAATATTCTTTAATGATAGCCTTTTTTTGTCTGCTGATGACAAGGAATTTTACGAAATCTTTTTGCTAGGCACCCTATCATTCCTAACCTTTTTTATAATTTTAATTTCATATGTGTTATCTTATTGCATTTTTCTCGCTGCCCTCTTATTACTTCCTATTTGTCCTCTGTCCTGTCCTATCCCAACACGTCTTCTAATTAATCTGATTTGTTCTCTTCTTGTTTTTCAGCCAATACCATATCATTATTCCCTATGCAAACTATATATAAACCCGTCCGTTAGTACTCCTTTCATGGACAGACACCACTTCAGAACAATTACCCACGGAAAGCTTTGTTGCAATATATGGACCGCTAGGGGAATCTATCGAAAGCGCATCGAATATTACAATTTCCTCATAAATTGGAATATTGACATAGCTTTCGTGTGTAAGATGCACCTGAAATCAACTCAAGCTTTTAACTTGCCGGGTTATCATGTTTATCGAAAGGAACGACCTCTGGGTAACAACGCCAATCAAGCATTTGGTGGAGCAGCTATCATTGTCAAAAATAACATTGATCATCGTGAGACTGTCACTCCGAATTATGTAGGAATGGAAGCTGTTTCCGTGATAATAAATGACGCCGTCGTAGGTGAAATTAAGTTCACCTCTCTGTATAATTCACCTAGGCACAAGCTTGGACCATGCGAGCTTGATGAGCTGCTCTCTAGGCCCGTTCCAGTGGTTATGGCAGGAGACTTTAATGCTAAGCACCCTGCATGGAATTCCAAATGCTCCAACCAAAATAGCAATATCCTCTATGGATATACTCTAAACGAGATTGACACCTTTGTTGCTGGACCCTTTGATGACACATACTACTGCGACCATTCTCCTGTCAACGACGTGCTGGACGTTGTAGTTCTTAAAGGATTCTTTAAGCCCTATAATATATTCGCAGTCGACGACTTATCCTCTGACAACCGTCCAGTGATGCTTATCTTTGAGGGCTTGAACATCGATGTTAAGATTGGGCTTCGCTCCAAACAAGACTGGAAACTCTTCAGGGATATCCTTAAAGAAAACAGCATTCCATATAAAGAGATTATTGACAACGAGGATATTAATGCAAATATGAGATCTATTACTCGTGTTATCAATGATGCTACAGCATCCAGTACTTTCACTACTGATTGAAAGCATCCTGAACATCTCGACCTCCTTACTTAAATCAGGCGTCTCATACTTGAAAGAAATTCCTACAGAAGGTTACCTCCCATTGGGAATCACGTCCAGGAATTGTTGAAAAAGCTGCTTCCAAAGATGAAGGACCATCCCAATTCTCTGGTTGCAGGTATTCTTGAGCATCCACCCACCTTCAGAAGCCTCCTTAGATATCGCAGGCTACGTCACATCCTGGACATCAATTTCGACGACATCCAAAAGGCCATATTTCCCGAATATTGGATCTCTTAGCTCCTCGTGTCTCTTGTCCCTTGTCAATCAACAATCAACACTATCGTCCTGATAGGAATGGACTCCATCTTATCCTCTGGATGACTTAACTAGGTTTCATCTGGCTTCTTGCCTAGTTCAGTGTACTTCCCGTGGTTACTTTCTGGACGAGTATGGCAGTGAGAGCGTTGCTTTCGGATCACTCGTTTCGTTTTGTCTGCACTGTTCGACTCGATTGAGTACTCCTTTCATAACTTCAGGATAATTCTCCAATATTCTATTTGCTTTTAGAGAATTATCCTTTTTGCTTTGATAAAGGATAGTCCCTATCTGAAACGTCAACTTTTTATTTTTATTTTGATTTTATCTATTATTTTTTTAATTATTATTTTCGTTTATTGTATCTTATTTTTTATTCATTTTGTACTTTTAATTAATAACTATTATTTATGGTATTCCAGGGTTCTTGTGTCTCGTCCTTCTCTAAATATATATCCGTTCTTTAAGAATTAGGAAGAAATGGATAATTTTTGATCGAAGAGATAACTGGCTTCCGACCATGAACTAGTCCACTCTGCTCCACTCACTTTGAAAAGTTTGTTTTGTTATTGATCCTGTCATATTAATGTACGTAGGTATTAATTAAGCTCACTATCTATTTGCGCAAGGCTATGTAACTAAAGAGGTATCCGGATAAAACGCAACCAGACAAAATGCAACTACACGTTTTGAAGTGTTCAGATGGCCACATTTGATTGAAAATTTTGAGAAACATAAGAACATAGAGCTCGTTTTCATTTCTAAATATTACTTTCGAGAAATTCAATTTTTCAAACAATAGACGAACTTAGAGCCCCTGCTACTTCGTCAAGGGGAATTATTTTGTTCATTGAAGCATTTAATGGAAGCCAACCAAAAATAGAGAGGGGAGGGGGGGACTGCCAATTGATTATAATTTGAAGCCACTTTTTTGGTTAAAATTCACAAATAGAAAAGTGGAGGGGGGACTAGATATTGGCTATTGCTTTTAATGTTTGACTAAGACCCCATTAAAATTATATTAGGTAATCTAGTTAAATAAGTAAATGGTGCTAACAGTAGCAAATTTTTGTTTAATGTTTTGAAGCTAATACATTTGTCATTTAAACTGGCTGAAATAGTTTATATTTAGTGATGATCGTAAATTAAAATATATAAATGTAATGAATAACATTTGATAACTTGAAATTTAGTTCGTTTTTCCATATATTTTAGTTATGATGAAATAAACAAAGAAAAGTGCTTGAGAGAATTATAATTAGTTTTAATAAAATTTTACAGTATTTGAAACCACAACGTTCTTGTGAAGGAAAGATTTTTCGAATGGCTGTCACAACGCAACGGGGAAGAACTTTTCGTTTATTTCTTCCCATGTGCACCCAAATCTAATGGAGAAATTAGATTGTTGGTATATCATAATCCAGGCAGATTTTTGAAAAGACGGAATTTTTAGTGATGCACGCCACTGGGCATATGCTGATTGATCTCGACATAATCACGACAGCATACGTTCGCACTTGTGATGTCGGCATATCTTCACATATTGTGCACTGCTACCGAATTTAAAAATTAATATCATGAAATTGTTCACATTTAAATAATATATGTATTAATTATACTTGACAATTTGTTGCGGGTGGTACATTTTTAGTCGATTCGGCAACACTGGATTCCTCGTCTAATAACGGGTGATTGCACAGGAGAGGTTCTAAATAACTATATGGTTTCACGCCTAAACCATCCAAATCATCCACAAGGTTCTCCAAACCGTTGTCCAATTCATTATATAGATACTTGTTAAAATAAGCCTCCAAATTCATTGTGAAAATTGTAGTGAACGCAGTACCAAGTGAATGTAGATCTACAGTGAATGTTAAAGCTTCACTGCAAAGCTTGCTGGGAGCAATCCTCGCACTACGTCACACCTCCACCCAAGATGGATGCCTCCCGATTTCAAATCGCGCTCGGAATTTTCGTTTTTCACACATTTAGGATTTGATTGGTTGGTTTGTTTGGTATTAACGTCCTTTTCAACTGCCATGGTCATTTCAGGACGGCGTTATAGGGGCTGCAAATTTTGCCTCGCAAGGGTTCTTTAACGTGCAGCCGGCAAACGACTACACGGGACCAACGGCTTTACTTCCCTTCCGAAGGAAGTGCGTGATCTCAGGATTTTCCACCTGAAAAAATCCTCATCGTCCTCGGTCGGGGTCGAACCCGCGTCCTCGGTTTAGTATTTGAATTTAAAAATATTAAATATGCTATGATGTTATCAATAGGTTAGTGTTTCGATTTAAGTAAAGTTGTATGTGACCGTAGAGTTGTCCTTTAAGAGGAATGCATCCATCTGTGAATGTTTTTGCAAGGCTTTCTGAAACTCGGGTCCTATCTTCCGTTTTAGAGGCACAACCCAGACATATCGAGAGAACACATCAATGCAGGTAAGATGAAATTTATACCTATCGTTCTGCTCTGACAGGCTACCCAGGTCAACCAATTCCACTTGAAATTGTGTGAATGGAGCAAAAACGTGCATGCAATTGCGTGAAAAGTAGTGTCAAACAGGTTTATACAGTGTATAAGCCAGCACACTACGTACCCACTCACACTTCTTTTTAAGAATTTCTTTGTAAAGCTAATCCATGCACATCACCAATCCTGCTGGATATCCAAGTTTGAAAATGCTTCATCCATGTCAAACAGTTAAATTAAACAATTCATATTGTGCAGCTGTATTTAGAAGTTTGTGGGTTCAGTCACCTGTCGACCACATCAGTAAATTGAGACAAAGCAGTAAATTATAAAACAAAGTGTGCCCCTTGAAATAAAGCAGTTAATCAGACAAACATGTAAAGAGCCTGCGAAAAAAAACTAGGTGTCGAAAGGACAAAAAAAATTAGTAATTAGCAAAAAATATTGTAATGGGCCAGTACATCCAAGTTGCAAAAGTGCTCATATATAAGGCTGGCAAATTGTAAGTACTATTTGAGGGTATCCAGACAACTGCCCCCTGGACAACCACTACCCACACAGCTGCCACCTAAGACAATTGCCACTTAGGACAATTCCCACCTAGGATAATTGCCACCTAGGACAATTGCCACCCAAGATGCCTCAGACAAGGACTCAAATTCAAGAAAATGTTTTAACTAAGATTTTGAACGAAATTTTAAACAAAAACCTTGAAATTTGAAATTACAAACCAAAATATGAAATATAAAATTCTTTCGGCTATGGTAACAAGAGAGACTCAGTGACGAAAATGTTGGGGGAAATAAAACTAAAGAAAATATTAATAAAGAAAATAAAATCTTTGTGGGGGGCTCACAACATTCAAATCTCCTCCCTTCCTGATTATTCCATTTGATGGCTTTTAAATATGCTATTCTATTGTGCCTTTTTCTGGTGATTTCTTCATTAAACTCGATATTGTAAGAAGAACTCTACGAAACTCTCATTCTTTTATTTTATTAATAATGTTTTTAATGATTTGCCTAATGATATTAGAAAAATTGTTGGATTTAATAATTTTTTAAAGAGTTTACATGAATTTTTTTATTCTTAGTTTTCGACTTTTTTGTAATTTTAATCTTTTGATCTTTTTTGTGATTTTTTTTTTTTTTTTGCTTTTGTATTTTGATTGTAACCTTTGGTGTAGACGACATGAAAAAAAGCCCTAGGCTTATTGCCGTCTTATTTTAAATAAAATAAAATAAAAATTGCTTATTGCCGTCTCATTTTCAATTACATAAAATTTATAGTATATAAGTTAACTCCATGTAGCATAGCAGACTAATTTGAGAGATTTCAAAGAATTGCGGAGTTATACACATTTGCTTGTGCTATAACTTTATCATTTACAAACATCATCATGTTAGATAGTCGGAATAAAAAATTTTTCGACTATAATAATAAACAATTTATTATCATCATTAACTGAACAATACTGCAGCAACTTATTGGAATTAAAATTTACAAAATTTAATTTTGTTTACATTTTGGAAAAAAATTAATTGCACTTTTAAAAAATTTTCATTAAGTTTAATAAAAAATATTTAGGTGAAGGCCGATTTTAAATGGGGGATTGTAAGCGAGGGTAGGGCAAACTACCCCCCCCCCCAGTCTTGTAAGAATACAAAACCCCCACATTCAAGAGAGGAAAAAAGAACCCATGTACAAAACCCCAAAATAAAGCACAGATACAAAATACCCAGAGATAAAAGCTATGGTAAAAACGAAAAAGAGGATATAAACTCCAAATGAAGCCATAATTTTTAAAAAAATTTTTATAATTTTTAGTACATTTATCGAGTTATCCGAAAGTTTACTGAAGTTTTTTCCTTGTCTTTTATAAAATGTTTAATTTACTGAATAAAAAATTTTCTAATCTAGTTTTAATTGTTTCCACCTTGCGTTCAAGGTCTACATATTTGTTATTAAAAACCGTGCATAAAGCCTCTAGCTGTTCATTGATTATAATATCGAATGCATAGAATCTAGCATTCTTATTATGGGAATCATTCGTACATTTGGAATAATTTGATGTTCATCCACATTTTGCCGCAAATATAAAAAAGTCGGATAATGAATTGCTGTCAACATTTTAATAAAAGAAAATGAAAACATGTGTCAGCACCACTGATTAGCACTATACAAATATCTTTAAAATTTTTAGGTCTTAATTTGTAAATATAAATAGACTTGACTTTTTATTATAAAAACATAAAAATAATATAAATAGATGGGTCTATTTATATTACACAGATGAGTGTAAAGTCATATGTTCCTCTTTTGACCTTGACTCCTCATTCCTTTAACTTTTTTTTTTTCCTTCATACACCACATCTCTTTGTATTTTATCAAGAACAGCCCTCCTCCCCACCTTCATCTGTTCTTGGTTTTATTCTATTTAACTTTTAACTGGTTAATTTTCAGTGTTAACTTCTGTCAATATCATTCAACTTTTAAATTCTTATATGTATGTTAAAATAAGTTTTTTTTTATTCTATGAGCGTGTTTGTTTAATGTGACGAAAGCAACGAAGGAGACTACCAAGCGACAAAATCGTGACAGTCGTCAGAGTGACAAAAACAAACGAATTTGTCGATCCGACTATTTTTAAAATGGCTTTTGATGCACATAATTGCATTTACGCCGATTTAAGCTGAAAAACTATATTGGAGTAAACTAAAATTATTATGTCAAATGTATAGAAATCGTATATATGATTGAAAGATTGGTAGATATATTTTCAATTCATCCTGCTTGCTTTGGTTTCATTGCGACTTGAATATGGCTGCTTGAATCAGCTTGAATGACTGGCTTGAATGCTAATCCTGCAGAAGTTGACGATCGTTTTCAGTTGAGCTGCTTGAAACGCTTGAACGACTGGCAATAACAAACGGAAGTAGTCGATCTGATGAGACTAAACAAACGCAGTCACGTTGAGTTCACTGCTTTCGTCGCACTAAACAAACACACCCTTTGTTAGATTTCTTAAAGAATAGCTGATAAGTGGTCTGAGAGGATTTATTTAAGTGCCATATTCCAGATGTTTAAAGGCGTTTAAATGAATTGTAAATGAAAGCAGGAAAGAAAATGAAAATTCCCTGGGATCGAAACAGGAACCTATGGCTAATCGCGCCCACACACATCAATTAAGTCACTATTAACTGTATGCTCTTGGCTTAGTTTTTCATTTAAATCTAATGTCGTTTCAATCCAGATACACAAAAAGAAACAAACAAACAATTCCAACAGTTATTTTATTCATCTAAATAAGTCCACAACAGGGCTGTACCCCAGAGGGGGTTTTTGACTATACCCCCCCCCGAAATTGGCCACCATGTTAACTAAATCGGTTACATGGGGGACCCCCATAAGCAACATTGGGCCGGCCCCATTTCAGCCCTGCCAAATTTTGTGCATGGCCCTGGTCCGCAACTATTAATACATCGATATTCGGCAAACTATCAGATTCCCTTTTTATATCCTGGATCAGTCATGGTAATTTTTCTGTTAAATAAAAAAAAAATTTGACAAATGGAAATCGACGATATGAAATGTGAATCTGATTCAGTCTGATTCTCAAATCGAGGAAAACCAATCATAAATCGTTTTTAAATAACGATTTTTTCGAATAGAGCTTGGGTTTTGCTTTTTTAAAATCAAATTTAATAAATACTAGCAGAGGTACCCGGCATTGCCTGGGATAATTACACTTGTAGGTAAACAGAACAATCTCAAAAAATTAAATTATTACTCCCAATTGGTTAAATAATAAATCCATCAATACAACACAAAGCAAAGGGACTTTCCATTCTACAAAAAATACGAAAAAGAGGAAGTCTAGATGATATACCGGGACTTTATCTAAACTCTTCTTAACTTGCCTCACCACTGCAGAGCATCACCAGATAGTTTAGACTCAAGTTTTTTTTACCCTTGACGTAGAAGATGTTATACCCTCTTGCTCTCTTCGAAACTCCCGTTGTTCAGATGTTTCAAATGCCCGTATAGTTTTTATTTCCCTTTCCTTTCCAGACACATAAATTTTTTGCCAGTCTTCTGGACGTTTGATAGGGAGCTCAAGGGAGACACTGCCTTAATAATGTGTGATTCATTTGCCTCATCAATAAAAACCGCCTTAATAATATTCTGTCACTGCATCAACATTTTATGCTCATTATTTACATTTTCTTGGAAACTAACTTTCAATCATTGCATTATCAGCATCTCAGTTGCCAAAATATACACATTCCCACAGAATATAGTCAAAATGAATTTTTATGAAATGTTTGGATCTGATGTGCTACTAAAAAAGCTATCTGATAACCCCAGCGTGGCTTGGACTTTTTTTTTGGATCAAATTTTGCAATATGTTAAAAATAAACACATGAAAACACATAGAATTATGGTGTAAAAATTCTTAATGAAAATTCTAAATAAAATTTTTTAAAGGCTCACAATGGATGGACCTCTCCAAGGATGCCATTGCTAGTCTAAATAATTTGTTACTCACGTAATCTTATTTTAGGTGTACACTTGATGTTGTTGCAATTCCCACTGTTCTCTCATTGTCTTGAAGCAAAACTTGTCCATTCATCACCTTGTGTAGTCTAGCGGTCGTCGATTCCTCTATTGACATGCTTACCATTTGGTCAATACAACGCGGAGCTAAAGAAGTGCTTCCTGTGTCGTCTTTCCACTCTTTCTCAATAGTCTGTTAACTCTCCATTATATCCAGTTACTGATCATTTTTAAAGATTTTCAAGAAATTATTAAGTACTAAGGACACCTTTTCTAAAAAAAGCCTGAATAACAGGAATTCTATGCATTGTTACAAATTGAAACTTATCTATATTGCACAAACTTTGCCTTGCATTGTTGGTCGTGAGATAAATATTGTTGGTCCGTGCAGAGTGTTTGTGAATTGCGTGTTGATACCACTGTTGATAAGCATTGTTGCACAAACTTTGCCTTACATTGTTGGTCATGAGATATTTCTCATTAACATGCCTTGCCATAACCATTAAAAACTATTTTTAATCAATAATTATTATTTTTTCGAAATCAGAGGTAGACAGTGACCTTCCTCATGCTTTGAAGGTCAAGTATGCAAAATTTCATTAAGATCGGAATAAAACTGTAGATTTGTATAAGAAATAAACAAACAAGCAAACAAACAAACAAACAAACAAACCTACCCACAAACATCCTTCTTTATATATATAGAAAATTTAGAAGTTAGCAGGGTTTTTGACCAGATTTTTCATTTTAGCATGTCCAAATCTATAAAAAACTATTGTTTCTTTTTTAAAAAAAAAAATCAATGTGTAATTGAAGAGCTTATTTCCAAATTGACGTTTTTCCAAGAAATGCAATTTTTCAGAAAGAGCAATTTTTAAAATTCAATCTTATTCAAGCCAACAGATAAGTTTATTTTCAGACATCGTTTAATATGGGAGAAACACCGTTTTGGAACATAATATTTTGCTTCATGATGGCTACGCCTTTCAACATTAAGTTGGCATACAAAACTAGAAAACGAACGAAAATGGAAATACGTCACTTTAGAAATAAGCTCTTCAATTGCTATTTATGGGTGGCAATTGTCCTAGGTAGCAATTATCCTAGGTGGCGGTTGTCTGGGTGGCAGTTGTCAGGGTGGCAATTGTTAAGGTGTCAGTTGTCTTAGAACCCTATTGGTGAGATCCAAACACTCAAGACCCCTTTTCCTCTGACTTCGAACACCATGGGCATTTCCAACAACTCTTAAGCCTGCACCTCCCCACTAATTATCAAAATGGTGATCAAAAGGAAATGGTAGTCAAATTTCAAGATGACTTCAAAATTCATAATTAATAAATCACTATTAAAAATCAAACATCTAAATTAACATTCAATACATCCGAATTCATTAAAACCACACCCAAGGGACAGGTAGAATTTGACATGTTCTTTCTGACAACAGAGCTCCATTTCGATGTAATTTCACTTGTGGTAACAGTGTCGCGATTTTAAAACAAGATGACTTGGTTTAACATGACATTTTAAACAAGACGCCTCGTGATGTCATTTTAGGTTGACCAGGGTGGCATTTCCGTTTAACATTTACAAAAGTTTTGAAGGTTTTTTTTAACATTTCATACACCTATCTTGCTTATGTTTAGGTTTGATGTAATTTTTCTATTTGATTTTCCACTTAAATATTGCCGGATAATCAAATTTATAACATCAGAGGTAAGAGTTTTTTCCCTTCCATTTTGAAGATGTTTGATAAAATAACTGACAATGCAACAAGACTTCGAATTATTTGGCTACTATTTTGCATAATATTAACCCATTGGGTAATTCTATCAACGATTTATTTGCATGAACACTATAGCTGCCGCCACATAAGTTGAACGACAGGATGACGTCATTTCTAACGCCAGCCAATAGATGTTAATGGGAAGTAAGTCGGAAGTAAGTCGCTTAGCTATTCCATAAAACATCCGCTTTCGTTTTCGAAACATTGTTTTTGTATTTATATTTAGTTTCTATTGTCATTTTTTCTTTTAAAAAGATAAATGAAATTAATAAATGTAATTAATAAATTAATAAATTAAAAAATGACGCAGAATAGTCGACTCGAATGCAATTTGTTTTATATTATGACTTTTAATAGGCTTTCCACGTTTCAACGATATCTACACCATTACTATAGTAGAACAGGTGCATCATGGGTAAAATCCAAACAAAGCATATTGATGAGATAACTTACTGCGCATGTCAAAAAAATCGTTCAACTTACGTGGCGGCAGCTATAGTAGTCTTAAATTTTTAAAACGAGTTGACAGTGGTCTTCAATTATGCTTTTCGTTAGCAAATTTTAAGTTATTATTATTAATTAATGGCATCGAATATTTTTACATTTTTTACATGAATTTAATCGCCAATTCAAGTATTTTAGAGGATTTTAGTTCATTGAAAAAGGGAGCAATTTAATAGCTTATATACAAATCATAACTGATAATAATATTCTAGGATATTCTGTACACAATATTTTTCTTATGTTTGGTAATAATTTTCTTAAGTTACACGTGTTAGTTTCACTTTATCGCATTTTCTTATGTTTTTTTACCATCATATGGATAATTAATAATCAGGAAATATTTTTGCATTCACATTTAATAAAATTTCTTCTGTTACAAACTGTTCAACTTGATTATATTTGAAATGTGCTTAATTTATGAAACATTTTGTAAGTAAATGCACATAGACAATGCGACTATTAAATTAACATTTACAGGAAATAAGTTAAAATTATGATTCCTTTATAACACCTGACTGGGAACAATTCAAGCATATGAATTAAATAAATTATAGAATGTTCCACATAGATGTTTGTATATGAGCAGAAAGAATTGCTTAAATCTTAAAATTAAAGTATTACCTGATTACAGTATCACAAAACGTAAAAGAAAACCCATGATCGCATGTAATATAATTAGGTTTTATCATTTAAATATTTAAATTGAATTGTAAAAAAGCCTGTTTATAAGGCAAAAAAGGCTTTTAACAACGAAAATCCTATGAAGAACAGACTTGTGATACTTCTAAAATTTGATTTATTGATGTCATTTATTAATAATAAACCTTTCTCTTTAAAGGGAAAAATGATTAAAAATAAATAATAAAAATATTCGCGAGAGATAGTTTTTAAATCCCTTAAAAATTTTGATTTCCCGGGTCAAAAACATCAGAAACAACTTACTTTTTTCACATTCCTCCAGCGGTGCATTCCTCCACATGCGATAGCGAGACATCGATGGAAAAAGAGGTGGAGTTTCACGTACAACGTCATCATCATGGTGGTAGAGATGAAAGAGACACAAATGTGACATGTAAGGTTAAAAAACGTAAAACAGCCCAAGGTCAATCCGACGGTGGCGGCACACGGTGAATGTATTGACTCGCAGAGAAATGTAATGTACTATTCAAAACTGTTGATTTGCAGCTCGGTTTGCTCGGCTTATTGGCGGTTTTGGAATAGCACAAGATATTTTAACGAAATTTACGAGCATAAATTAACAATGTAGAAGAAATAAACATATTCTATGCAAGAATTAAATTATTTATTAAATTAGAAACTGGCTAAAAAAAAACACAAAGCGTACATTACAGTTTCATGCAAACAAAAAAAATATAAATGAGAGAATATACATTAAAATATTATACAAACAATAAAATATTTAAAACTATAAATAATATGTTTAAAAAGCTTTTGTTAAATATGTTTTGACCTTTTTATGTGAAGAAAGTCAAAAATGATTTTATAATTCCCGTCGTAATTTATAATATGCAGAAATTTGATTATTTGTGAATAATTTTCAGCAATATACGATGGCTTTTCAAACGTTTCTAGTTAGATAAATTCTCATTTTTCCACTTCACAACCGAAAATATTCGGCATGATACAAATAGTCCAAGCAAAGACTTCAAAACAATATCGCAACCATTGAACCAGCTAAAATTCTGGAATCATTTCAGATATTGAACAAATAGAAATCTGACATTTGGCAAATATAAAATCGTATCTATTCTTTGTAAGAAAACAGCTTTGCATGTCTTTTGGGACACATTGCCTATTTTGCTGTTAGGACACAGAGGTGTTGTCAGTATCAAACATCCATTTCGCAAAATCAGCAGCGTTCATCTCGTTTGAAAGTGGTGCTTTCATCAATCTTGTGGGTGTGTTCTCACAATTTTCTTTGCCAAATATCCCGCAATATATGTTGATGCATTTTCTTCCATCTACAGACAATAATGTACAGTCACATTTCCATGTATACGTTTTAATAATCCATGCTTTGATTGAAATTATGAAATTGAATTTGCCATGCTAATATACTTAAAGGAATCTACAATTTTTTACCTCTTCACAAATTTTTTTTGTAAATCTATAAAATAAGAGTTCAGGGTTTTTAATATAGTATTTGTGCATTTTGCACCAGCACAAAATGTATCAACTTTTTAAATATTTCTGTATTTGCCATTTTTCAACAAGAGAAAATTTTCACCTTGCTAAGTGAAAACAAAGAAAACAGCCGTGCATACTAATTAAAGGAACACTGAAAACACTAATCCACATGATAATTTTTATTGACTCAGATGTACATTTCAGAAACCAAATTTCCTTCATCAGTGAGTGATTATCAACGACAATCAACAATCAAACAGTGAAGTGTACATTTTTTCAGACGGGACGAAAGCACCGCTTTCACAAAGCTTATCAAACCAGAATAAATTCCAAACGAAATATACTGAGGTAGTCAAGAAGCCTAACCAACCCAAGCGGTCTTCCATATTATACAAAAAAGAAAATAAGATTGACAATTGTCAGAAACAAAATACAAACGAAATAAAAACAGGGAGAAAGAAGATTAACACATCTTCCAGTAGTCCGGGGCAGAGACGTAGCTGATGTTTTCAAAGTTTATGTCAAGAATGTGCCTTGGTTTTCGATAGTTCATATGCCACTTCATATCCATTGAATTCTTCAGTATTCCATCACTAGGTCATTGTCATGAATCTTCATCTTCTGCACCATAATCAAAAGGAGATCCTGTGTAAACTTTCCGATGTGGACCATGTGTAAATCCGAGTGGATGGATTGGTTTTTCAGAGTCCTTCTGTCAAGCTGGGCAATGGTACTCAGGGTAACATTCAGGAATGACTGTAGCTCGCTCCATCTGCTTCTACAGACAGTCGCCCACATAGGCATGCCATAGAGGAGTATAGTCCGAATAATTGACTTGTACAGAAGTAACTTATTGTCGATGCTGAGGGGGCTGTTGCAGCCCAGGAGAGTTATGAGACTGTACTTAGCCCTCTTCGCATTGTTCAGAACGTAGGTCACGTGACGATTCCGAGAGTCTTGACTCGATGATAGCGCCAAGGTATTTGTAGTTGTCTACCCAGTCCAGTTTCTTATTGAAAAGAACGAGAGAACCAGGGGGACACTTGAACTTTCTGTTGAAGTTCATAGCCTTACACTTACCGACGTTAAGGTTCAGCTTCCAGCAGTTAAACAGCCTTCAAACATCTTCAAGGCATGCTGCAGACGAGTGATAACGTGAGCCGGCTTGAGTGCCCATGTCATAATGGCAATATCGTCAGCATAGAAATATAGATTACAATTTTTAGGGTTCGGGAAATCATGCACAAAATAATTAAATATCACGGGCCCGAGGACAGAACCTTGAGGGACAGCGGCCTTTACAACATGAGGCGTGGATAGATTTTCACCAACTTTAGCTTGGTATGACCTGTCAGTGAGAAAGGATTCCACCATCAAAATCAAATCAGGAGGAAACCCATCTCTAATCATCTTACAGACAAGGCACCCATGCCACACTTGGTCAAAAGCTTTACTGACATCAAAGAATACCACTCCGCAGTACCTGGAAAGATAATAAAGTTAATACAGTTCTTTGGGAGATTCCTAAGGGCGTTATTGCTCACCTTGTCTCTTCCTGGAGCCTTCTTTTTCAGTTTACTTATGATGGTGGTGATCTCTCCGGCCTTGATGTTGTTCTTCGTTAAATGCTGCAGGACTTCAACAAAGTTGACAAGACCATCTTCAACATGCTGAGACATGATTTGACTCTCTGCGTTGTTGTTGATAGGAGTAACAAATTGCATTTCAAGTGAATCTGCAATGACTTGGGCCTTGTCCTGATCAGTTTGCACATAGTCACCTTGTGGTGTACAGAGTGGAGGAGGCGTATCATTCTTCTTCTTCTGTAATGCTCTGACCATACTCCAAATGGAATTGTCACGAGCTGACAAGCTTTTGAGTTTGTCGTTCCATCTAGCGTCGCGAAACTCTTTTATCTCCTCTTGAACTCTTCGCACTAGCCTGTTGTACTTGGTTTTGAGCCAAGGTTTATGATAGCATTGCCATAGTCTACGGGTTCTGTTTCTTTCAGCAATTAGGCATTGGATTCCAGGAGTGAGTTGGATTCGATTAGGAGGTTTATTCTCTGACTGATAGTTACTAGCTTCTATGGCACTGTTAATATATCTGGTGATGTCTTCAACACGTTGATTGATGTCCTCCGTACAGTACGTAGTCTGGATGGCAGCCATAGTCCTTAAGAATATCTTTGTAGAGCTTCCAGTCTTGATGATGTATGAGTTCCTCTCGGAAATTTATGTCAGCATTGTCTAAGTTCAACGCCACAGGCTTGTGGTCAGAAGAAAGGTCATCAATTGTGAAGATATTGTAAGGTTTGAAGAAACTCTTCAAGAGCGAGATGTCCAAAACGTCACTAGTAGGGGAGTGGCCACAGTAGTAGGTGTCCTCCATAGGTCCAGCAGCGATGATGTCATCTTTTCCTTGTATGTACCTATAGAGAGTCACGCCGTAGTAGTTTTGCGTTCTGGATTTCAAGCTTGGGTGTTTGGCATTTAGGTCACCAGCCACGACGACTGGAGTGTCACCACTGAAGAGTTCATCAAGCTCACTAATGTCAAGATAATGTTTAGGTGAATTGTAGAGCACCACGAACTTCACTTCACCACAGGAGACGTCATTGATAATGATGGAGGCCGATGCCATACATACATAAGACTTGGAGAATAATTCTTGGTGTTGAATTCCCTTCTTAATGATGATCGCAGCGCCCCCAGAAGCACATCTTGCAGCATTTGAAGCCATACGATCCGTACGGTACACACAATAGCCATGTAGCTTGCCGTCTTGGCTTGGTTTGAGGTACATTCCACAAAGGAAAGCAACGTCAATTTCTTGCTTTATCAAAAAATTGTGAAACTCGAACAGCTTTCGGGGAATCATCCTAGCATTCCATATCACACACCGAAGTTCACCTTTGTTGATTAATGTATAACGTTTTGCAGCCATTGTATAATTAGTTGGTCGTAAGCAGCCCACTCAACTGTGTGTAAGTTTTGCCTAGATTAGAAAACAGATGAAAGAACGTCCTAATTGCTTATACATACCTGGTAGGTCGTTGATGTTGCGGCCTTTATCCTCTGGCTTAGACAGGAGCAGCATAGGATTTGTCTGCTGTCACTTTAGAACTAGCAACCTTTGAACCTGGAGGTATTTTGGACATTTCGTGGAACTTGAAGTGTGCTGTCCACCACATCTGATTATCAGCAACAGTGACAACGAATATATAAGATACAGGAACCAATCAAATAAAATACAATATAAAACTTAATACAAAAGTAAAACCAACAACGAATTACAAAATATTTCAAACTATAATAAACAAATAAAATATCACAACCAACCAGAACATCCTTCATAGCAAGAGCAATAAAAAACAGAAAACATCCCCCCCACCTAAATTAAAATAACACTCCGTTTAAAAAAGCCTCACAAGGGCCTCCGCTTATTAGAGACACTCAATTATTCTGGACCAAAAACACTTCGCGTAAAAGAGCCACAATTTAAACCAAGAACGAAAACACAGGTTCACACGAGTAGGATATAAAAGTAAACCAAGTGATGCAGCTACTTTTTCAAATGCAAATTGCAATGGCGCTTGGCTTTTTGTTCATGAAAGGAATGTGTATTTGTATTTTTCGATAGAGGTTTATCCAAATTTAGCCCCTCCCTTTTTCTATTTGTTATCAATACCACCAAACAACTTACTTAGTACAAAATTTAGCTAAAGGCAACCATTCTGCTACTGGCATAGGGCCATTATCATTATTAAGGATATTATTGGTTGTTTTATTTTTTACAATTTCCATTGATTCTAAGAAAAATAACAATTTTCTATCTCTACATCTAAGTATGACCTTGAAGAAGTCAGTAGAAAAGTCATGTTTATCACTAATTATATGGTCTGCAAAAGAGGAAATGTCCAGTGGAAGAATGTCTGGGTGTTTACAAATTTATGTGAGCGTTTTTATTTCGGAAGCTCACAGAGTGGGGTAAAACACCAAATGAAAGAACACATATCCTATATAAAAAATGCAAAGCTAGGGGTTTCTTCTTTTGCAGACCATATAATTAAAGATAAACTTGACTTTTCTACTGACTTGTTCAAGGCTATACATAGATGAAGAGATACATGTTATTTTTCTTAGAATGAATTGAAATTGTAAAAAATAAAACAACCAATAATATCCTTAATTGTGACGATGGCCCTATGCCAGTGGCAGAATGGTTGCCTTTAGCTAAATTTTGTACTAAGTAAGTTGTTTGGTGGCATTCACAATAAATGGAAAAGTGGAGGGGAGGAAATTTGAATAAATCTCTATCGAAAAATACAAATACACACTCTTTCATGGACAACAAGCCAAGCACCATTGCAATTTGCATTTGAAAAAGTAGCTGCATTACTTGGTTTACTTTTATATCATATTCGTATGAACCTGTGTTTTCGTTCTTGGTTTAATTTGTGGCTCTTTTAAGCAAAGTGTTTTTGGTCTAGAATAATTGAGTGTCTTCAGTGTTCCTTTAATTAGTATACTGGTGTCATAGTTTCTGGCTTTTGTTGTTTAAAACAGCTCTGCTTTGGAGTTATTGAATCAGACCCATTCAAGCCATGAATACAGACGGATTAAAAGGGATCCAATTGTCCCAGAGAAAGCCTAGAAAGAACGGTCCAAGTCTCTCTTCTCGTTTCTTATTTTAACATTTGTTTGTGTTTGTTTTCCTTTTTAAGAACTTTTTATTTTCTGTTTTCATCTCAAAGAGCTGGTCTTATATATTTTATTCGTGTAGTTATTATTGACATCTTTTCCTCGAGTCCATGATTTTATAGATTTAAAAAATAACAGCCAAATTTCTTGACCAAGATTAAATTTAAGCGAATATAAAGGTATTGTGAGATATTTAAATTGAATCCATATCAATGTTTATTTCCAGTTGTTAAATTGTTTAGTTGTAATTAAGTAGTATTAGTTAAATTATTTAGACTCTTCAAACAAATCACAATAATTTAAAAATAGTACTTCCAAATCACAAAATATCTTGAAATTGAACTCAGAAAAAGAGTTCGAAAACATTCATTTTAAAAAATTTATTATTCATTATCTACTATCATTCATTATCCTTTATCAT
>JAHWFO010101631.1:80751-95997 GCA_023313115.1 Rhysida immarginata | reverse complement strand
GTTGGGGGGGGGAGGGCTATGGTTGGATAATATGCGTTTATTGCAAAAAATTAATGGCATCTTATAGATTTTAATCATTGAAGTAAATTTCACAATCTTAAATAATGTGTATAACGTCGATTACAGCTATGAATTTGTTCTAAATAATCAAAATTAAATTGCGAAATATGTGCTCTCATTGCGCTCCAGCATTCAAGTGAAAGTTGAGTCCCACATAGATGATCGAGCATGTGTCTGGTATTCAGCTAATTTGGTCTCTTTCATCTCTGGTGGTGCCGTGTTTCAAAAAAACTGTTCCACTCGACGATATGAAATGAGTAGATCTCTTATGTGGCCGCCATCTTTGGGGCAATTTGAAGGCGGCGAAAAGTGGAACTAATCTCTATTGTTAGTGAAGGTGCCATTACTGTGGTTGGCAGAACAACATCGCCAGCCAAAGCGCCATTACTATATATCCGCTTTGTTGTTAGCTGAGAAAGCACCCCCCTCACCAACATCGTGCTTGTAGTTTGAAATATCTTAAGCAACCTCTCCCACATTTAGAAGCTTTTTAATAAATGCGATATATAATTTCATAAATACTTATAAACAATCATTCTGGTATCACTGAAACGACGGCAACATGGTTGAATATCGACATCTTTTATGTATCAACAATCACGATATAAAAGATGACCAGGATTTTTACATAAGGAAAACATTCTAAGATGCAGAAAGATAAAAACACACCTGTGAAAGGTCAGTGGTGAACCTTTAATATATCTATTACTGCAATTTAAAGCTAGACAAGAAATCGGCATTGAGTTTTACTGTGCTTGTCTATGCAAACTTCAAACGTAAACGTACGATGAAGGCCATTTTTTGCCAACCAAAGCAATGGCCGACAGGCTTTCAAATGGAGACATGTTGGTGGTGCTGAAAGCAGCTCATGCGCAATCTACTCATTTCATATCGTTGGTTACACTACATCGAACGAGTGTCTCGCGACAGGAGGGGAAGCTCTGGCGAGACCGACACTCGCAACGATGCAGAGACCAGCGGATAAATTTCCCTGCTTCCGAACAAGTGCACATGCGCGTGGACTTAAAACTTTTCTTCAAACTTCAGATTTTACCTGAACAATCCAATAGATCGTCGCTGCCATACCAAAGAATAAGAAGGAAAGGCTCGCGTAAATGTAAGTGGCGCCGCCCAAGTCTGGTGGCAAATGTGTGTCGCAGAGAAGCCTCTGTTCGATGATCGGGCAGCTTTTATCACGTGATATAAAGACAGCTTTCATTTTTTATCCATATACGTTTTTTGATTGTTTGTGCTGTTATAACAATGCATTTCAGCGCGGCCTCAGCTTATATTAATTTGCTTGTGCATGCATTGCTAAAGGTAAACAATTGCCAAGCATTAAAACATCACTGCTACAAAATAACTTAGGGCCAAAAATGTTATTTTAACCTGGTCAGTAGGAAACTGTGAAAAGGATAATGATGAACTTTAATTGCCAACTTGAAATGTTGCAAGAAACGTCTGTAGGATTTTGAGAATGAAATTAGCCAATTTTAGAATGTAGAATTTATTTACGTTAATTATGCAAATTTAATAATTTATTAGCGTTATCACTGTTTATTGAATCGTAAGTTAAGCATTTTGAAAGATTTTAGAAAAGATTTAGAGACAGTAAAGAATTAAATAATAAATAATATCTTAAATGTTTTTCTCTGTTCATTTTTAAGAAGCCCTTATTCGGTGCCAGAATTGCTGTCAACAGCAAGGGGAATGCTGAGGATTCAATTTACACCTTATAGAAAAGGGTTGGTTTGAGTTTGTTCAAGGACCCAAGAGTATTAGCAGAGTTAGAAAAGTTGTTTGGATCGAATTCGATACAGGATGTAGGAGGGTTAAAAAGGAATTTCAGAACAAACAAAGAGAGAACTTTGAACTGTGAAGATGGCTAGATGTGACTAATTCTCACGTGAGTGATATATTTCGAACAATTTGAAATTGGTTGAAGAAAGTGTTACCAAGGTTTTGATTGGTAGAAGAATCACCTTTTGGTGGTTGTCCTGTGTGTTCGAACATTTGATTGGTTAATGAAACAGGATCTGTTTTTTCAGTAGTTCCAGAGGAAAGAGTCTTCAGTAGTATGCTTGATTGTTAAGAGAACCGGGTGTGCAGTTCACCTACTCACGTTTTTATATTCTAATTCGGCCTCTGTCTGAAATTCAAATGATTTCAGATGGGAAATTTCAAATTAGTCTTTTTAGTTCCAGTTTAAGTTTAGTTTTTCTCAATTACTTTCCACACCAAGTAATTCTTTAAGTTAGCTCGATGTTGAGGTATTTTTATGCATTAACCGCCTAGCTGAGAACCAGCTCCATCAATTTTATACTCAAAGAAATTCAGAATTAGTTTGAGAGAAAGGAACCAGCCCCGAACGGTACATAATTTCGTCATGGCAGAAGGAGCCTAGCAGAGAAGTCCACCAGCCACTTCAGAAGAGTGGTCCAGTCACCCCCTCCAGACGTTTCGAAAGAGCCAGAGAGCGAGTACGACATCCAAGAGCGGACAGATTGAGAAGATACGGTAAAAAGCCCATTTCCAAATTAATGTCTCAGTGGCCATTCTATTCACAATTTTCTTTATTACAATTTCTATTCACTTAAAATGGGAACGGAACATATAACTCATAAATTTCTAGTGGAAAAGACCGATACACATTAAGCAAAGTTCTATTTCAATTCATACAAAGAGTAATTCTCAAGTTCTTAAGCTTTAACTTTGAACCAGTCTGATCAATTTGTTATATTAAATCTTACATTGTTACAAAGTATTGAGTATTGAATTTCAGTCTATTCAGACGAGAACATTTCCTCACTGTTAAGTCAGTTATATACAGAAAGTATTAAACCATTGATTACATATTTGTAAACTTTCAGATTTAATTCCTAAATCAGAGTTATTGCATTATAAGTCAACTTAAGAGTTTTCTTAACTCTACACCTTATTATTATATAATTATCACCAGTTTATTCTTGTTACAGAAGAATTTCTAAATTACATTTTTTATAATTATCATAAATCATTTTGAAACCGATTTTCATTTATTCTGAATTGCAAGTAAATTAATTAATACATTTTATTACAAAGTCTTTCCCGTTACAAATTGAATTCATTTTAAAGATTTTATTCTTAACTTGATCATACTTTATTGGATTGATTATTTCAACTTACATTGATTCCATTTATTTCAAATGACCCACAATTTTTGTTTTATACTCTTGTTGAATGTTCCCAAATAAATATTCTATTTTACATGTTAAAAACTGCCTCGAGTACTTTGATTTTCTCATCACTTGGCCGGGCCTGTTTTAAGCGGGAGGTAACTAGTTTTGTGTGAATGGGATTACTCTAAATTATCATAAATACTTTGTGAACAGTATAATTCACTGGCGCAGTCCTATTCTAATAAATTAAATTATTCATTCAACCACTTATTCCCATAATTATCCCCAGGAACTCACATAAAAAAATGGCGCAGTCAACAGGTTATTGTAGCGTCATTATCTTCACAGAAAAATTTGGAAAAATTTGTTTCAGGCATAATCTCATAAGGATATTGAAAAGGTCATTTGCATAAGCATAATTTACATGTTTTGCATTAATTAAGTAGTCATAAGATAAATTTAAGTAGGATTAAGAGAAATTTGTCTATTAAGCCCAAGGATGGGAAACTAGGTACTTGAATTAACATTGCTAAGGCAGATAAGAGAATATTTCACATAAATTCTAAAATTTCAATATCCCACAGACACAGGGTCATCCGCAGGGACAGTTAATACCAGGATTGCCAGCTCCTCCGCCACTTCCAATGCAAACCCCCCCCCGCCACATTCATTTCTGTTAGGTAGTGAGATCAAACAATACGATGGATCTACGGATCCCGAAACGTTTTTCCTCAAAATTGATAATATTGGACATTGTAATGAATTGGACACCTGTTGCAAAATTTAATATTGCCAAAAGTAAGCTAACAGGGGACGCACATTTCTATTGTAGAGAAGATGGGGAGATGAGAACAGTAAACACCTATGAGGCATTAAAAGAAGCATTAAAGAAAGATTTGGGAAAGAGCCAAAAGGAAAGAGAGAGAGATTATTCATAGAATGTAGACAAGGTGGGAAGGAATCAGTACGTCACTATGCGACGCGTTTATAGAGTTTGGGAAATAAAACTAAGCGAGAAGGAGAAGGAGAACAGGCAGAAATAAAGCTTGCCTATGCTCAGGAGATTTTAAAAGAAAGAATTAAAGAACGTTTTGTTGAAGGATTTTTACCACTACTGAGAAGGGTTGTTATGTTTAAGAAACCAGGAACGTTGAAACAAGCAATAGAACAGGCTGAAGAGGAAGAAGAAATTATAAAGAGATGGGGTTCGGAAGATTATGCGTTAAATGCCGTAGGAAAAGAAACAAAAGGAGACGTAGTTGTTACTGTCAGCTTTGAAACGGAAGAAAGAATTAGTAGGCGTATAGAGGAATGATTGCTTGAGAAAGATAAAGGAAGCAAGCCTAGAGCGCGTCCGATGAATGCACATAGACCGAACGAACGTGGCTGTCAGACCGGACAGAATCAGCCATCCAGTCCGAGAAAAGCTCCCGACGCCAACCGAGGGACAGGGGAGAATCCTCTTACCGCTGTAAATCGCGCGGACATTTAGCTAAAGATTGCGTAGACCACCTGTAAATAATTATGTGTATTACTATGGCCATAAACTTGGTCACACGATCAGATATTGTCGTGAAAGAATGGGTAGAAACAATAGAAACTATGCTAGAGAACAACCAGCTAAAGAGCACGAAGGAAAAGAACAAGTTGCTCAGCCAAAAAACATGCGAGCAGCCCCTCTCCAAACCGGAGAGGAGAGAGAGCAATAAGCGATGAGGAAGCCCTTCCATTGGCACATTTTTCCGCAGAACCCGGAGAATTGATGGTTAAAGGCAAACTAGGGGAAATCAATGTTAAATTTCTAGTATATAGGGGGAGCCAAGGTAATGCTATTAGGCAAAGATATGTTACAAAAAATAATTAAATTGGGGTATAAAGTTACCGAGGTCAATGAACCCGCTATAAATTTGGTTGGTATTTATTTGATTAAATTTAAATTTGGCACAAAAAAGATGCATGTTAAAATGCTATATTTGGAAAAGAAGGGAAGACATATCTTATCAAGCTATATTGGGGAGAGATTCTTTAAGAAGATATGGTTTTGTCATTGATTTTCAGAGTAATAGTTTACATGTAAAAAATAATCATATTTTCTTTATGGGAAAAAGGCCAAAGTTGAGAAATCAAAGTGACTCAACTGAAGTCTCTAATATCAGAGAAATTATGGAAACTGTTCCTGTTAGTTGTAAGCATAAAATATCAATTCCCCCGCATTCTGAAATTATTTGTGAAGGCAAATTGGCGAGTAAAGCATTTAAAAATCGTTTCAGGGTACTTGAACCAAAAAATTTTTCTGATCCAGGGTTTCTAGCGGCTAAAGTGTTGGTTAAGGTTTCGCAAAATGATACCATTCCTATTCGTTTATTAAATTATTCTGGGGAAACATTAATTGTTGAAGCAAATAAAATTATTGGAAATTTAAATGAGGCAGAAGAAGAAAGGGTGGAACTAAGTACGACTATAGAGGAGGGAAAGGTAGTTAAAATAGTAAAAGAAACCTTCTTAAATTTATTTCATTTAGAACATTTAACCCCTGATAAAAGAATTCCTTTGGAAAACTTATTGTATGAATTTGAAGGTGCATTTTTGCATTATGAGTGGGATTTGAGATGTTGCAAAATTGAGCATCACAAGGTTGATACTGGGTCCTCCCCCCCTGTATCTCAGCCTCCTTACAGAATTCCATATTTCCAATGAGGTATCATGAAGGAAATGATAGATAATTTGTTGAAACATCAAGTCATTGATCCCAGTTCAAGCCCATGGAATGCACCAGCATTGTTAGTTAAGAAGAAAGGATGGGTCTTATCAATTCGTTGTAGATTATCGCAAATTGAACAAATTATAACAGTTGATTCTTTTCCCTTACCAAACGTGAATGAAACGTTGAGTCAGTTAGGCAAAGCCAAATATTTTAGCGTTTTGGATGCGAATCAAGGGTATTTCCAGCTTGAAATCAATGATTCCGAAAAGACATCGTTCAGTACCCCCGACGCGAAATTTCAGTTTAAACGATTGCCGATGGGTTTGAATAATTAACCAGTACTGTGGCAAAGAACGGCAAATTTCATAGTTAGAGGCCTACAGGACCATATTCTATGTTACTTGCATGATTTCATAACATTTAATGAAACATTTTCTAAACATTTAAATAGTCTAAAAGTGTTTGTTTATCAGGTTGAAGGAAGCAAATCTCAATCTTAGACCCCGTAAGTGTCAATTTCTCGATGATGAAGTTAAAGTTTCTAGGCCATGTATTATCTGCTCATGGTGTTGCTCCAGATCCAGAGAAAATCACAGCTGTAAAAAACTTTCCAAGGCCGAAAAATGTCAAAGAAATTCAATTCTTGCTGGGACTGGCAAATTATTATCGTCGGCATGTGAAAATCATTCAGTGCCATTGCAAAGCCATTAACAGATTTAACTAAATTAAACACACCATTTGATTGGTCAGATGAAGTAGAGAAAGCCTTAAACAACTCTTAATCTCAGCTCCTATTTTAAAAAGTCCTGATTTTTCTAAACCATTTATACTTGCAACAGATGTTAGTTCTTATGCGTTAGGTGCAGTATTATCGCATCGCTTCGAAGGAAAGGAACACACTATTGCGTATTGCAGTCATTTGCTAAAGAAAAGTGAAATGAATTACTAGGTGATCGAAAAGGAATGTTTGGGAGTAGTGTATGCTATCAAACAATTTAGAGTTTACTTGTATGGATGTGAGTTCATATTACAGTCCGATCATCAACATCTTACTTGGCTATTAAATTTAAGAGACCCTGCTTCAAAACTTGCCTGCTGGGTGTTGGCATTAGGCGAATATAATTTTGACATCATACACAAGCCAGGCATCAAAAGCACAAATGCTGATGGCCTCTCACGAGTTCCTATTTCTGCAATAGCAGAATACGAGCTGTTGTTATGTAAACAAGAGATAGCTCGAGAACAAAACTTAGAGGAAGAGTGGAGAGGGATTCGAGAGTATTTCAAGAGCACAGGCATGAAACCTCTCCCCCCATGATTGTCCAGACAAGGAGGAGAATTTTTTCATGGATGACGACGACGTGTTGTACCATATTAAAAGGTCACAAGATGGAAAGGAAATATGGGAGCAAGTTGTTATTCCGAATAGCTTAAGAAATGATGTCTTGTATTTGTACCACGATATTTCTTCTAGTGGTTACATCAGATCGAAGAAGATGCGAATCAAGATTGACAAGCAATTCTATTGGTCATCCATGCGAGCCGATATACAGAGATATTGCACTGAATGTGAAAGTTGTCAGCTTCATGCTGCCCGACCAAAATGTAAGGAGCAGCCGTTACAAAGTTTTCCACCAGTGAAACATCCATTTAATCGTATTGCTGCTGAAATTTTGGGGCCAATTACAACTTCTTATGAAGGGTATAAGTACATTTTAGTGGTCATGGATCATTATTCTATATATATGGAAGCTGTACCTCTTATGGACCAAACTGCAAAGACAGTGGCTAAGGCATTAGTCACCAGTGTTTTTAATCGCCATTCCATTCCAATCCAATTGTTGACCGACCAAGGGTCCAACTTTACTTCTGAACTTCTATGAGAAGTTTGCAAGATATTGGGTATTAAAAAACTGTTCACCACTGCGTACTATCCTGCCGGAAACGGAATTGTACAGTGAATGAACAAAAATCTTATTCAGATGATAGGTCGAAAAAAGTCAGAGGGACTGGCCCACGTGGTTGTCTTTTTGTATGTTTGCATTCAACTCCAGTCCACATTCTTCTTTAGGTGAAAGCCCTTTTCTATTATTTTACTGGAGAGATCCAATCCTCTCAAATGATATCATCACCGCGCTGAGAAGGCCATATTATGGCATTGATAAACATTATGGATGCGAGGTAGAAGCCCGAATGAAGTATGCGTTCGAAGTCATGGAAAAATTAAGAGAAGAACAAGACCGGAAGAGAAAAGAATATCACGATAAGCACCTCAAGCCTTATTCATTTAAGGTTGACGATCTCGTGTATTTAGCAATCCCTCAAATTAAACTGGGATTGGTGAAGAAACTACACCCCACTTATGAGGGGCCATATCAGATCATTAATCAATATTCACCCGTCAACTTCTTAATTAAACATATGAAGACAAACAAAACTAAAGTCATTAATGCAAATCGGATGAAACCTAAGATAGAAGACCTACCCCAGGAGCCCCGTCGCCAGGAAAGACGAGTCCGAGCTAAAGAAGCCGCGTCGCCCAAGCAGCGGGTGCCGTCGACTTGTCCCGAGGAAGAAAATTTTCTGCCGCTCCCCGCGATGCCCAGAGATGAACCGATCGTGGAGCCCGAGAGGCCTCCACCAGCTCCAGGAGGAAGCAACGAGGCCGGGAGAGCAGTAAATGCACCCCCCTCCCATCCGTATATGTTGCGTTCGCAAGGAAGCACACCCAAGGTGCCGTGGGTATTACCGTCCGTTCAGGATAAGCGAACAACTGAAGTATTGGAGAGAAACTCTCAGAATGATGACGTCAATATTGTCTCCGAAATACCCGAGGAAAACGACTTTGTGGGAAGAGAAGAGCATCCTATGAAGGCACACTCCTGTTCATCGAACTCCGGCGAAGCTTGTGAAGTCGCGGCCCTAATTGAAACTCTTTCCACCCAACCTGCTCTTACTCAAACATTTTAATTCTTCTAACGTGTCTTAGCAGGTCCAGATGAGCATGTTTGAGAAAGTTCTAGGGTCAATACATAGTTAGGAAATAAATTTGGAGGGTCACTATTTACTTAATCTAAGGGCATAAGATATAAAAATATTATATAATTTAACTTACAATTATCCAAGAATCTTTCTAACATCAGTCATCCTCATAAGGTCAAATAGTGCCTAAAGGTCTATTCTTAATTTTATTCATAAGTTCATCTTATTCTAAGTTCTATAAGCTCTTTCATAAACTATTAAAATACAAGTCTCTTTAGTGCCGAGAGGGACCTTCAGGACCCCCCTTTTTCTCTTAATTAAAATAATACTGTCTATCATATATTTAAACTCCTCGAGAAAAGGGATACACTGTGGATCCGTTGTTTCAATATCAGTGTAATATGCTAACAATAGAAATCCCAATTCAGTCAGTTACCCGGTTGGGATGTTCCCAAGGATTCCCTGTACACACATAGTCAAGGTAGCAAGGTTCAATTCTACCATACCTAAATTGGTAAGCTATCAAGCAAATTTATAATACCAGTCTTAATTTATAAATAAGAATTTCTTAACCCATGCCCAAGCGACCTCTCTATCCATGCCAGGATCAGTTAAGAAACGAGATTGTTTTCGTAGAGATATGCTTTGAAATGCTTAAAAACTGCCTCGAGTACTTTGATTTTCTCATCACTTGGCCAGGCCTGTTTTAAGCTGGAGGTATCTAGTTTTGTGTGAATGGGATAACTCTAAATTATCATAAATACTTTGTGAACAGTATAATTCACTGGCGCAGTCCTATTCTAATAAATTAAATTATTCATTCGACCACTTATTCCCATAATTATCCCCAGGAACTCACACATCCAAGGAATTCAAAGCAGTTGCAAATGCTTCTTTTGACTCACAAATAACTCGGATCCAATAACTCTAGACATTGAAAATCCAAATTTATTTGAAACAAATTCGGCTGCATACGTTGCAGGCTTTTTAGCCAAAAAAAATTCTTGAAAAAAATGAATGTATTGACAGTAAGAACATTTTAGTTGGTGATAAAACTTTATCCGGATTCTAATTTTCCAATGGTTATAAAATTTATAACCATATTTAATGCAATTATGTTCAACATCTTTTCCACAGTCTAATTTTTTGTGGTGTCTGCTTTTAAATCACTTTTAAAAAGTAAGTGAATAAAAGTCATGTTAAAATAAACATTTGTTTTCTTTCTAAAATATATTAAAAATTACAGAATTTAAAAAAAATTACAAGATTTCATTATAAAATAATGTTATGGAATAAAACAAACATACTTTCAATATAATAAACCGTGTCAATAAATAAATTAGAAAACAAATGAATAATAATTTAATTAAGCATTTTAAAACTAAAAAAAAAATCTTTAATGAATGCAGGTATAGCAATGCATTTGCTGCCCACTTTGACATGAGCGAGAGCTTCTCTGCATATCACTTTCCCTCCAGGCTGTGGCCGCGCTAGGATCTACAGAACTTATATTAAATCAAGTAGAACTTTCATTCTTTTCCTTAACGTTCTTTGGCCATACGAAGAAGTAGCACGCCGAAACCATTTCTATTTATGAATCTTATATTTTTTTCTTTTAATTTTTAACCTTTTTTTAAATTTATTAAAAATCTGTTTATACTAATAAATAAACAATACCTTAATGGCAGTTTTCTAAAATTTACTGAGTTACCATATAAATTAAAGAAATTATATAATTCTGTAACCATATATCATTGATTGTCATTAATTTCATATTTAGCACAATGGGTGCCCATGTAACCTTAATCAGTTTGACTGGACCACCCCCCTTATCTCTCAAATCAGCACCAGAATCCAATGTAATGAATTCAAATCTGGCTAGCTCAACACCAATGCTCAAAAAAAAAAGATAATAAAATACACAATCAAGGACAAAGGTTGGGTTCTTTTAAAATTTCAATAAGCAAGGCAAGGATTAGAACTAAATAAACATCTTTTATTCAATGTTAAAAGAATCACCATTGAGATACAAAAATTAAATAAAAATCTTAAATCAAAGGAAAAGAAAGTTGATAGATCTTATCGCAAAGAAGAAAGTTAATGTTAAATTCACCAGTTACTTATGACTAAGATAAATATGCAAAAATTCAATAAATGTAAGAAAAAAACGATAAATACTCAATGAGCTAATCTCAAGCTCTTCAATTGGTCTGAGGAAAGAGATAGTACTACTTAAAAAACGCAATTCAAAGGAAGTTCTCTCAAATTGTTCCTTATCACACCTTTTGTCATGACAACCAAAAAAATCTTACGCATTTAAGTTCTTTTCTACGAGGTGCATTCAAGTTCTAAGGCCTCCGATTTTTTTTCTAATTAACTACTCACCCGAAATCGATGAAACTGGCGTTACTTCTCGACGTAATCGCCCTGCAGACGTACACATTTTTCACAACGCTGACGCCATGATTCCATGGCAGCGGCGAAGGCTTCTTTAGGAGTCTGTTTTGACCACTGGAAAATCGCTGAGGCAATAGCAGCACGGCTGGTGAATGTGCGGCCACGGAGAGTGTCTTTCATTGTTGGAAAAAGCCAAAAGTCACTAGGAGCCAGATCAGGTGAGTAGGGAGCATGAGGAATCACTTGAAAGTTGTTATCACGAAGAAACTGTTGCGTAACATTAGCTCGATGTGCGGGTGCGTTGTCTTGGTGAAACAGCACACGCGCAGCCCTTCCCGGATGTTTTTGTTGCAGTGCAGGAAGGAATTTGTTCTTCAAAACATTTTCGTAGGATGCACCTGTTACCGTGGTGCCCTTTGGAACGCAATGGGTAAGGATTACGCCCTCGCTGTCCCAGAACATGGACACCATCATTTTTTCAGCACTGGCAGTTACCCGAAATTTTTTTGGTGGCGGTGAATCTGTGTGCTTCCATTGAGCTGACTGGCGCTTTGTTTCTGGATTGAAAAATGGTATCCACGTCTCATCCATTGTCACAACCGACGAAAAGAAAGTCCCATTCATGCTGTCGTTGCTCATCAACATTGCTTGGCAACATGCCACACGGGCAGCCTTGTGGTCGTCCGTCAGCATTCGTGGCACCCACCTGGATGACACTTTTCGCATTTTCAGGTCGTCATGCAGGATTGTGTGCACAGAACCCACACAAATGCCAACTCTGGAGGCGATCTGTTCAACAGTCATTCGGCGATCCCCCAAAACAATTCTCTCCACTTTCTCGATCATGTCGTCAGACCGGCTTGTGCGAGCCCGAGGTTGTTTCGGTTTGTTGTCACACGATGTTCTGCCTTCATTAAACTGTCGCACCCAAGAACGCACTTTCGACACATCCATAACTCCATCACCACATGTCTCCTTCAACTGTCGATGAATTTCAATTGGTTTCACACCACGCAAATTCAGAAAACGAATGATTGCACGCTGTTCAAGTAAGGAAAACGTCGCCATTTTAAGTATCTAAAACAGGTCTCATTCTCGCCGCTGGCGGTAAAATTCCATCTGCTATACGGTGCTGCCATCTCTGGGATGTATTGACAATGAACGCGGCCTCATTTTAAAACAATGCGCATGTTTCTATCTCTTTCCAATCCGGAGAAAAAAAATCGGAGGCCTTAGAACTTGAATGCACCTCGTACTTACAGTTGCGTAGTTTCAGACACCTGCAGACTTGTGATCACTTTTAATCCAAATTCATGCACAAAACACCTCTTGTGTTAAACAGGCCATAAAATATATCACTTATCACATTGAAGCACAGAAAACACACCTGAAGATAATCCGGATCGATTAGTGAATGAGTCCACTGGAGGTCTCAAAGTGTCCCCACTAAGTTCAACAGAAGATTTCAAATATGTAGTTGTCTTCCTCTCTCAATGTCGAGTTCCTAATTATGCCAGTCGCTTGAAGAAAATCTCGTTACCTGTTTCCATTCGCTCTGAAGAATGTCGGGGTTTCAATTTCCAATTTCTTGATCTAATTACGAATGATGTCTCTTTAGCATATCAATTGCATCCAGGTTCCATTTGCAAACACTTAGGGATCAATTCATAAGTTCCACTTTAATTCTACTTAGTCGGGAGTCTGTCCACATTTAAAATACTTAATCAGGAGTTTGTCCATATTTACATAATGATGAGCCTGTGCAGTCTAAAAATTGAAAGGAGAAGCCAATCCAACTACTTAACTGGCTGTGAATTCAAACTGCAGCCTTTTTCGTTAACATTGCTCTCTTCCAACCTCCATAACTCCTCAACAGGACTCATTTGGACTACTATTTAATAAGTCCCTCTATTCATAAATCTATGACGAGTCCGCACGAGCCTTGATTTTGGGACGCGAGGCCACCAGATCGCTTCGACGGGCTGCGGGAGTTTCGCAGCTGCCTCGGCGCATCTCGGCTGACCTTCCCCCCTCAATCGACCAGGGCGGAGAGCCCTCAACCTCCCCCTGTCCACTGACTCGGCAGAACACATGAAGTTTCGTTTTCCCACGAACTATTTATACTCAACACGCATCCGGTCTCCCTTTCCCATTCACATTTTATAAGATTCCAAAGTGATTAAACTCAAAAAACAACAATGATTTCAAATACCACATGAAATTCATGACACAAACAATTTATTAATAAATTCAATTTTCTTACTTATCAAAGAATCCAATGACCAATATCATCTATATCAATTTAAATTCCCAAAGAACGTCTCTTCCTGTCATTGCACCACCCTACCTGCTATTTCACAACTGTGGGCCTTCGATTTATATCCAAAATTATAATCCAGAATTCTATCAACACAATAGATCCCTACAGCAAAAATAATTATATTACTTTACTCCCACTGTAAATCCGAATAATACCTGCTATTATTCCTGTGACCAAGTTTCTCAATAAAATGAATGCATTACTTAACATGTGATAACATCACAATACAGTATTAATTATTTATTTCAGTGAAATCGTATAATTTTTTAAATGCTCAATTTTCTTTAAGTTTTTCATGTTAAATATGTATTAAAAGGTATAATTTTTTAAATTTTGTCTATACATTTTTTATCAATGCAGGGGATAATTCCTAAAATGCTTCAAAATGTGTTTCGCAACGATAGATTTGAAATTTTTGAAACGACGTAAAATTGTAAATGTGTTTTTAGTGTTATAATTGAATTTTTTTTGTTAAAATTTGCCCTATTTCAGAGAAATAGTTAATTTTGGGAGACCCTGCATTACGAAAAGTAATGAAAACTATTACATCCTGCACTGCCCCCCTCCTTCCAGGGGACTAGCTGATGAAACCTATTATTTCTCTACTCTGTGATGTGGTGATAATGATTTAACATATTGTTACAAATTCAAATTTAAAAACTAAATGATCAAAGTTGCAGGTTTTTGAACAGAAAAATATAAATAATTTGCACAGTATGTTTCTTGAATTGAACAGAAAAATATAAATAATTTGCACAGTATGTTTCTTGAATTGAACAGAAAAATATAAATAATTTGCATCTGAATTTGGCTATATGAATATGATATTTTGGAATTTGCTTATAGGTTTTGTAAGTATCTTATATTAGCAAAACGAATGAATTTTGCAAAATCGATTTTTAAAACATATATATTCGCTAACTTTAATATGTAATAGTTTAAAATAAATTCACTTTCTCCAAAATCTATTATCCCAATCAATTTCAATTTTATTAACATTTATTTAAAGGGCATTGCATTTGTTTCAAATTTGTTTTCTTTCTCTTCGAAATATGTATCAAAAACCTTTTGAGAAATAAAATCTTTGAAAACAGGGTAAAAATACAACAAAAATATTTTTATTTTATAACAATGTAAAAATATACATCAATAATTAAAATTAAAAGATGCCTAGAAAGTGTCAAAATACAAGGTGATTATAATTAAAGTCCCTTTGTAAAAATGCTATAAAAAAACAACCATGAGTCCAAATGACTTCAAATTTGGACTGAGCATTCTTGAAGAAGGGGCATTTGATATGGGATAAGAAAAAAATAGTTCCAAAATTTATCACTAGATGGCGCTGTAAGCGGCATAACGGAAGCGGATTCAGCTAGAAGTGACATTTTGAATTGAAATACGACGGCTTTGGCATGAGTTGTTTATGGCATGATGTTTTTACATTAAAGTTGGTCAAGGAATGCAATTGACACTAAAACAAGTTAAACATGATTTTTTTTTTATTATACAGTACAGTATTAGCAAAAAATCAACTGTACCGGTCAATGAACATGATTGCTTCGGGTTTGATGATGGAAAACATGACTTTCAAGTCATTTAACAGTTGTGGCACTGTTAGTGCAAAG
>JAHWFO010101631.1:0-80741 GCA_023313115.1 Rhysida immarginata | reverse complement strand
TGATTCGGTTTTTAATTGTCCTTGGGCCAAAAACCGCATAAAAAGCAACAATGGAAATGCCTATTAATTATCTCGGGACTTGCGCAAGACATGTTCAATATGCTGTCCACCAGTTTCCTCCACAAGTTTTAACCGATAAACAGCATGTTCCACAACAGACCGGAGTGTCTCCGGGGTCACGTTGTGAACGTGGTGCGTAATCCGAGCCTTCAATTCCGCTAAATTTGCAACTGGGCCACTGAACACATGATTTTTAAGGTAACCCCAGAGCCAGAAGTCACAAGGATTGAGGTCCGGTGATCTTGCAGGCCAGGCTCTCGGAAAATGACGGCTGATAATTCTATCATCTCCGAAATGTGTCTTCAGCAGTTGCTTCACTGGCTTTGCAATGTGCGGAGGAGCGCCATCTTGCATGAAAATTATTCTATCCACGCATGCATGCTGTTGAAGTGTTGGAATTACCTGGTTGCGTAAAAGACACGCATACCGTTGACCATTGACTGTACAGGTAACGGGACCCACAGGACCCACTTCCTCGAAAAAAAAATGGCCCTATAATCAATGATGCTGTCATCCTGCACCACACAGTTACCTTTGCAGAATGAAGCGGTATTGAAACACATGCGAAAGGATTTTCCGTTGCCCATATCCTGCAATTTTGTGTATTGACAACGCCGTGGAGATAAAAATGGGCTTCGTCTGTCCACAAGATGTTCCATGGCCATTCATTGTCCACTTCCATGCGAGCTAGAAATTCTAAAGCAAACGTGTGTCTAATTGGCAGGTCAGCAGGAAGTAACTCCTGAACATGGGTAATTTTATAGGGATAACAATGCAGGATATTGCGTAAAATTTTATTGACCGTGCTCACAGGCATGTCTAAAGTTCGGGCAATTCCCCGTGCACTGCACGTTTGCACACCACTGTTCGACCCTTCCTCTAATGCTTCAGCCACATCTTCTACTGACGTCAAAGCAACTGCTTTCCTCCCTCTGCCAGATTTCACTGCAAAAGAACCTGTCGCTTCGAATTTTTTAATCATACACCTCAGAGCCTTTGCAGACATCGGACCACATCCTTTTTTCATTCCCTTTAATACCCGAAATTTCTTTAAAGCTGCTATGGCAGAGTCGCCATTCTTGTAAAAGAGCTTCACAAGCAGAGCGCGATCCTTCATTGACAGACCCATGGCAAGCTGCTGAGATACAAATATGACGAGAACGCCATGAGGCCTGCGTTTTTATAACACATGCAATGTCTCATGCGCATGCGTATCTTTCAATTTGCATAGTACAAATCCTCCTAGGCATAATATGCCGCTTACAGCGCCATCTAGTGATAAATTTTGGAACTATTTTTTTTCTTATCCATATCAAATGCCCCTTCTTCAAGAATGCTCAGTCCAAATTTGAAGTCATTCGGACTCATGGTTGTTTTTTTATAGCATTTTTACAAAGGGACTTTAATTATAATCACCTTGTATATATATATGTATAATAGCAGACGTACCTGGCGTTGCCCAGGATAATTACACTCACTTCGTGTAGTCTAGCTGTCGCCCATTCTTATATTTGCTTGCTTACCATTTGCTCAATACAGGACGGAGCTAAAGGAGTGCTTCCTTTGTCGTCTTTCCACTCTTTTCTTAATAGTCTGCTAACTCTCATTATCTCCAGTTACTGATGATTTTTAAAGAGTTTCAAGAAATGTTAAGTACTAAGAACTCTCTTTTCTAGAAAAAGCCTGAATAACAGGAATTCTATGCATTGTTACAAATTGAAATTTATCTATATTGCACAAATTTTTAGTTGCATTGTCGGTCATAAGAGATATATTGTTGGTCCGTTCAAAATTATTTCGAATTGCATGTTGATAAATACTGTTGCACAAACTTTGCCTTGCATTGTTGGTCATGAGATATTTCCCATTAATATGCCCTGCCATAACCATGAATATCGATTTTTTATCAAGAATTCTTATTTTTTCGAAATCTGAGGTAGACAGTGACCTTCCTCATGCTCTGAAGGGCGTGTATGCAAAATTTCATCAAGATCGGAATAAAACTGTAGATTTGTATAAGAAAAAAACAAACAAACAAACATCCTTCTTTATACAGGGTTAATACAAAAGTCTGAACCCCCCTTTTATTTTTTCAACCGAAGCAGATATGTCAATTTTGATGAATCCAATGAATAGGAAGTTGTGGTGGGCCTATCCCATGGTTTTTTATCATCCCAAATATGCAAATTAGAACACATTCAAAATGTATCCCAAAAACCGTAAGGGATAGAGAAAAAAACCCAATTGCAAATTTGTTCAGCATAAAAAAACAAACAAACAAAAATAAATCATCCAAATCCGACCAACCAATCACCCAGAATCACGTGGTGAACTGTTTGTAGCGTACAAACAGTCACACTGCACAAACAAGTTACTTCAAACAGTTTTTAAAAATCAACAAAATGCTCGATGTGACAACTGTGGGCACCATAACACAATTGGGCATAGAACCATATTACAATTGGGCACTAAAACATCGGCAAGCATGGCTGGTGTCATTCCTCAGCATGCTTCCTGGATTCGTTGAACCAGATCCTTCAGTGAGGCGGGCTACGTAGCAAAAACCTTGTTCTTCAGGTTTCCCCAAAAGAAAAAGTCAAGTGGTGTAAAATCAGAGAAGCGAGGGGGCCAACGAACTGGTCCTCCTCGGCCAATCCATTGTTGTCCAAACATCTCAGACGCTCGCGAACGACCAACTCGTAATGTCGTTTTTTTTTTTCCGCTGTCGTCTTTCCACTCTTTCTCAATAGTCTGCTAACCCTGCATTATCTCCAGTTACAGATCATTTTTGTAGATTTTCAAGAAATTGTTAAGTAACTAAGAACTCTCTTTTCTAAGAAAAGCCTGAATAACAGGAATTCTATGTATTATTACAAATTGAAAATTATCTACATTGCCCAAACTTTGCCTTGCATTGTTTATCGTGCATATATATTGTTGATACCCATTGTTGCGTATACTTTTCCTTGCATTGTTGGTCATCAAATATATATTGTTGGTCCGTTCAGAGTGTTTGTAATTGCATGTTGATACCATTGCTGATACCTATTGTTGCACAAAGTTTGCCTTGCATTGTTGGTCATGAGATATTTCTCATTAATATGCCTTGCAATTACCATGAATATCGATTTTTTATCAATAATTATTATTTTTTCGAAATTTGGGCAAAGTGAAAAGTGGGCAAAGTGAAAGCTATGGCTAGGTAATGTAGACAAAAACAGAAAAACTCATTAGAAACCTTTCACTTTACCCACTCGATAAAGGGCAGGGGATGAGATTTTTTCACCGGGTTTTTTGCTAAACCCACATTTTACATGATGGTCTACAACTTTCTAAATAACACATGGAGTCTAACCCCTACCCCTACAATATTAAAGTTTTCAAAATTTACCCCTTCACCCCCAGGGACGCGAAATGTTTTTATTCTGAATTAGGGGACATTAATACGAAATAATCAATATTCATTTTCCCCCAATCTGTTTCCCTTGAGTCGTTATGTGGTCCTAAAGACGGGACACCAATTAGGAAACACCCTGTATAGGTAGACTAGCAGAGGTACCCAGCGTTGCCCGGGTTAATTACACTTTTGAACAGAACAACCTCAAAAAACTAAATTATAACTCCCAATTGGTTAAATAATAACTCAATCAGTACAACAGAGAGCAAAGGGCCTACCCATTCTATGAAAAATACGAAAAACAGGAATTCTTGGTGATGTACCGGGACCAGATACTTTAGACTCAAGTTTTTCTTGCTCTTGACATAGAAGCACTTGCTGTATTCAAAACCCGTTGATCAGATGTTTCAAATGCCCGTATAGCTTTTTCTATTTTAGCTGCAGAGTTTCTCTGATCAACACTCGTTCTTTCTCTTTCCTTTCCAGGCACATAAATTTTTATCAGTCGTGTGGACGTTTGATAGGGAGCTCAAGAGAGACACACGTGACTCCTATGCCTCATCTACAGACGCTGCCTTACTAATGTACTCTCATTGCATCTTGACTTTATGTTAATTATCAATAAGCATAAATGTTCAGTCATCGCATTATCAGCATCTCAGTTTCCAAAATATACACTTTCTCACAGAATATAGACAAAATGTATTTTTATGAAATGTTTGGATCTGCTGTGGTACCAAATAAGCTAGGTGATAACCCCAGCATGGCTCGAACTTTTGTTTTGGAATAAACTTTGAAATATCTTAAAAATAAACACAGGAAAACGCTTAGGATTAATACAGTAAAAATTCTTAATGAAAATTCGAAAAAAAAATTTTTATTGGCTCACAATGGATGGACCTTTCCAAGGATGCCACTGCTAGTCTAAATAATTTCTTAGTCACGTAATCTTGGCGATGTCTTGGAGTAAAATCATTTTTTACTCATGTAATCATACTTTAGCTGTACACATGATGTTGTTGCAATTTCCTTTCTTCTTTCGATGTCTTGAAGCAAAAATTGGCCATTCATCACTTTGTGTAGTCTAGCGGTCGCCGATTCTTCTATTTACAGTAAACTCCCGATTATCCGCGAGCGGATGATCCGCGCGTGGTACGAAAAGTGATAAAATACGTACTAAAAAGTTAGACCGAACTGACAAGTTTTTTTTAGTGCAAAACGCGCGCAGGCCTTTTTATCATTTGAACAAATTTATAATGCTGCGAGTCTGGACTCTTTTGGAAATGCCTTCCCGCCCGCACGTTAGCATTTGAATGTGAACGTCAAGCGCCTGGACACAAAAGTAGCAAAGAAAGATACACCATCATGTCGTGCAGTAACGCTACAGGTAGTCATAAGCTTAGGCTTGCTGTCATTGGAAAGGCTAAAAAACCGCGGTCGTTTAATGCACAGGCGCGGATGACACACGAAGAGCCTCTACAACACGTCGACGGACTACTCCATTATTTAGAGGAACAAGACGAAGACGCGCAGTTGGCTGAAAAACTTATGCTACGCAAAATTCAATCGCAGATCAAGAAAAAATGTTTCCAAAGCAAGAAACAAAAACAAGTGACTGACTTTTTTAAGAGGTAAGATTATTTTACGTCTTACTGTATGGTAATACTGTATTAAATAAACTGATTTTTCATGTTATAATTGTTTTCTCTTTTATTCTCTTCCATTTTCAACATTTTTGCGGATTATCCGCGATTTTCGTTATCCGCGATAGCCGCGCCACCCAATTCCGCGGATAATCGGGAGTTTACTGTACTTGCTTACCATCTGCTCAATACAGCACGGAACTAAAGGAGTGCTTCCACTATCGCCTTTCACTCTTTCTCAATAGTCTGCTAACTCATCTTCAGTTACTGATCATTTTTAAATATTTTCAAGAAATTGTTAAGTACTAAGAATTCTCTTTTCTAAGAAAAGCCTGAATAACAGGAATTCTATGGATTGAATTCTATATTGCACAAACTTTGCCTTGCATTGTTGGTCATGAGATATTTCATTAATATGCCCTGCCATAACCATGAATATCGATTTTTTATCGATAATTATTATTTTTCCGAAATCTGAGGTAGACAGTGACCTTCCTCATGCTTTAAAGGTCAAGTATGCAAAATTTCACCAGGTTGTGAAAAAAACTGTAGATTTGTATTCAATACACACAAACAAACCCACAAACACCCTTCTTTATATATATAAATAGATATCGCATTCTGATTAAGCTACGTAAAATGTCACTTATTAAACAAGGTTCGAACATCAAAGATGAGCATCGGAATGGCCGTCCATCAACTTCAATCAAACCACCCACAATTAATCTTGTGAGCAACATCGTGCAAGAAGTGAGACGCCAAAGTGTAAAGACAAAAGCTGCCGCGATATACATACTTCGCACCGTTCTGCAAACTGGCTTCGCATTGTGCTTCCAAGCATCAAACAGACGTTGGCGGAAGTGTGTTACTTCCCAAGGACAGTATTTTGAAGGAAATGTTGTTTAAATGTTTCTATTTTTTTTGTGGGCAGAAATAAAAAATAATTCCATGGATTTTTTGAATCTACTGGTTTAATAACAAAACAGCATGTAGTACTTCTGCATTTTGAAATTCAGCTCACCATCACGTCATTATCTGCAAATGGCGCATGCGCTGTGCATGTGCAATATGTTCTGAAGAGTGTGTTAGGCAGTGAAGTTGCAAATCGAGATATCTCCAGTAAACTTGAACGCGCATAAAAGTTAAGCTACCCTGTCTTAGAACCAATGAGAACTACTTGTAACAACAGATATATTTTTTTACAATAAAGTTATCATTTTGGTTTGAATTTTTTCATTTTATTCGTATTATACAGAATTAGATTTTTTTAAAAAATTGTATTAAACGACTTATTTTAAAAAACTCAATTTTATAAAATTGGAACAATATGAAAAATGCAAATAGAACATCTATATACTAAGACTCTTGCGTGTATTTATTTATTTATCTGTAATTCTATCTCCTCCTAGACGGTTTGAGCTAGCGACTTGAAATTTTCAGGGCAGGCTTATCAATAAAGGACCTGCTCTATCGCCAAAAATCAGCCCCCTACGACCCCTCCCCTTCCCCACTTTCTGGGGTTTTCGTTTAAGATTATCTGCTTTTGCTTTGTAACTCCCCTCAACAGATGGCGCGGGCGGGCGAAGCCGCAGGTAACAACTAGTGATTGACTAAATATATACAGTAAAATCCCGTTACAACGTACCCCACTTTAACGTAGATTTCAGAATAACGTACAAATTTAAAATCTCCGGACAAAATGTAGGTATTTAATGCTAAAAAGTTTCAGAATAACGTACCTAATTTTAAAGTACACCTCGGAATAATGTACAAATTTTACGTTTCCTTGGTTAAATTATCACTTCACAAGAACGTACATCGTTCGAATGTCTTGCTCTGATTGGTCAATACAGCCCATGCAACAGTTGCAAATGGCAATGCATCAAATGGAAACGATACACCATCACTTAAGCCAAAGGGTTAATTAAGCCGACTTCACATCTCATTGGTTGGTCAGTGTAGCATATATAAACCCGGAAATCTCTGCATGTTGTAGACCTCTTTGGGTTAATCATGCGTCTTGCCTATTTCAGTGTATTTCATGTGGAATTTATTCCAGAAGGGTGAGAATCGTGTAAGCACTGCTTACGTTCCACCTGAACAAATGTACACTTCACTGTTCGATTGTCGATTGCATGCTACTCCGGACTACTGGATCTCCTAGTTCCTTCGTGTTCCTTGTCCCTGTATTAGCCAAATTAAAAATAATAAATGCGTTTGAAGTGACTGAAGTAAAATATGTATAATTTATAAATGACTATCACTTTTTCGGTCATATAGAATTTTTCAATGAAATTGCCATTGGCAACATGCATCATATTAGTTGGGACAGAAGGAAAAGATCACACTGGAAGTTATGGAAGTGACATGAATATTCTCGAAACTTCTGCAGAACATTACATAATAACATTTCCATTTGTAAATGCAAACTGCAATTTGGGGCCAGTCATTTACATGACAACGTGGGTCGAGGCAAGACAGTGGGTCAACATATGCACAATAGAACAAGCCAACGATTTAGAATCAACGTATCTCAGCGTGAAATAGCCAGGAATTTTGGATTTCCGTCATCTACAGTTCATAATATTACTAATAGGTACAGGACAAGCAGAAATACCACCGTTCGTAAAGGGCAAAGACGAAGACCCATTCTGACTGCTCATGATTTTTGTGTTTCAGACGTCACTGCATTAAAACAGACATTCAACAGTGACAGAAATTGCGAAATGGGCTTGAGGATTCTATCAAAAACCTTTATTGTTAAATACTGTTCGCTACTACATCACAATATGCAAGTTGAAGCTCTATTATGTAAAACGAAAGATGCTCATAAACACACTGCAGAAACATAGGCGCCTGGCTTGAACACACACCCATCGGAAGTGGAGTGACGACCAGTGGCAAAATGTTTTGTGGTCCGAAGAATCTATATTTGCATTTGATGTTGGTGAAAATCGTCGGCGTGTAATTCAGACCAAAGAGGAAAAGGGCGTGCTGTAGAGTAGCAAGCTTCGGTAATTGTCTGGGCTGCACGAGTCCAATGGATTGGGAAACTTGCACATCTGCAATGGCACCATTAATGCAGAAGGACATATTGTAATTTTAGAAGAACATATGTTTCTTCTCGGTGACGTCCTTCTGGAACCCACTCCTTTCTATTTCAACAAGATAATGCTAAACCTGACTTAGAAACACTGCTCGCATTACAGGACAGTGGCTACACAATAGACGAATTCGGGTGTTAAATTGGACTACCTGCAGTTTGGATTTGTCCCAAATAGAGAATAATTGACGAATTATTAAGAGGAAGTTACGTCAACGACGATCCCGAACGGTTCAACAGCTGAAAACTTTCGTACTGGAGGAATGGCAACAAATTCCCATTGCAATAATACAGAAATTGGTATCATATGTTTCTCGACGGCTAAAAAGCGTGATCAGAAGATGGGAAATGTCAGCCAATGGTAATTCACCCACTGTCACAACATTTTTGGAGTGTGTTACAACCATCAGTTTGCAAAAAAATAATATTTATTATTATTAATTAAATTGTTGATTCCGAAATGTTTGATACCTACCCAATAAACTATCTTCTTTTGAAATAAAATAAATTAATATGTCAGTGTATCAATATTTGGCTGGATCGCATGTTTTCATCCTGTTCCAACTTTTATGGAATTGAGGTTTGTATAGAGAAACTGAAGTAACGAGGCTGCGACGGGAGCACAAAAACGTATTAAGTAATAGCATCTATTAATCAGATTCGTAATAATGAGGTTCGACTTTGGTTCCAAAGACCACGTAATTGCTACAGTCATAACTCCGAATCCACTTGGAAATTGGGCCCAAACTTCTTATTAATGTAAACTTTGCTTAAAATACGGTGATCAGACATCCTGTTTATCTGGGACAGTCCCTATTTTTGGATCATTTTCACAGTTGGAGAGGGGGGGTGAACGTCAAAACTGTCATGTTTTTGTTAAAATTACCCAATTATCATTCGATGTCGAGCCGGCCCCTGCAATCGAGCGGGTAAGCTTCCCATTATACTTCCCTGTAGTTATCTGCAACACCCTGTACATATATACATGATGTAAGATAGAATATCGTACTATATACCGATAGACTAGAAGATCCTCTTTAACTTCCAACCCGAAACTTGGACTTCCAAAAATTATAGTACTCAGTTATTCTCGAAAGTTCGTATTAGGCAATGGTGGTTAAACTCAAATAAACAGAATTGATTTTACTAAATGGGAATTTGTATGTAAAGAAAAAAAAATATAAAACTCATGAGAATATTTTGTGATTTTATTATCTTTAGTAAAAGCTATTAAGGTTTTTCATAAAATGTTGTTATTCATGATTTGTACATCTTAATATACAATATTCTTATATTTGTAAAGTACAGCAATATTCTAAGAGCTTTTCTTCGAAACAATTTTTTCTCCCTGTAATCCCTCATTCTCTTTGAACATCAATCAGCAAATGATGTAGATGCTCTTTCTGGCCAAGAGAGTTCTGGAAATAATTCCAATGCTATAATATCCAAGAATGTGTATGATAACTAGAAAGAGAAAATAAAAATGAAATTAATTATAGTATGGAATTATAAAAAATAAATACGAGGGTTGAGGCAAAAGTCAATGGCAACTATTTTTTTTCTTGAAGATACCAGTCCGGTTGGAAAATGTGACATATACAGATGAAATGACAAGGTGTTAACTGCATGTGTGGACAATGAATAGCACTGAAATATCGTAACACACTAATTTATTACGGTAGTATACAGGGCAATATGGCCTTCACGGTGCAAAAGAATGACAACACAGTACACATAAAGTTGACATGACAAACCTGGGCCTAAAGACCCTCAAAGTAGTCCCCTGCTACTGTCACCACACGCTGCTCATCACTGTCGTCCCGAACGTTGCTCATCACTGGTTGATACACGTCCTTGCTGAAACTTTCCTACACACCGTGCTACTGTACGGTATAGTAGGGCATTATTCCCAAGGGCTTCCACTAATTCACTGTGACATTCCATCGCAATTCTTCCTCGGAGAACGGCTATTTTGATGTAAGCGCGCTGCTCAACACCGGTTCCTTCCATCTCGCATGACACTCACCAACTGACTGATTTCACAGCCCTCGCTGTGCTACTACCAGAGCTATCACAGAGCCATCTGTTGTTCTGCATACACACTATGCCTGCAGAACTTCCACACGACACATATACGTTTGTGATCCGTTCACATATCTACAAGAAAAAAAATAGTTGCCGTGACTTATGCCCCAACCCTCGTAAATAACTTACTAGAAAACCTCACGGAGTGATAATAAAACTCTGAAAAGAAAGTAAAATTGGTAGCATTTAATTGATATGAAGAATAATTTCTATACACAACACAACTTTTCTAGAGTTTAAAAGAAAGCTCAAAGAGTGTGCCATGCTGAGATTCGTAGAAAGTTGTTGAATATGGTAAAAGGTTCCGGAAGGGAGCTGTTTTCTCTGACATTCCATACCATCGTTATTTCCTATAACTCACTGATACTGTAAAATAAAATTAATTCAATCCACTTGCTAAGCTTTTCGAGTGACAACTGGACTCTTCTTCAGGCAGCACGTAAATGATTTAAGAGTGAACGTAATATTTGAAGAACTTGAAAAATGAGGAAATTAAAATTTCCTCAAAATTCAAATTTTTTTTCAAATTTTTCATTTTATTCTTTTGTCAAGTTATTACTTTAACTATTAAATCACTTACATCATGTGCTGCCTGAAGACCAGTGCAGTGCAGTCATCACTCTAAATGCTTAGCGGATGGACTGGGTTAATTTTATTTTACACTAACAAAGAGATATAAGAAATAACGACGATACCATGAAATCAGAGAGAACAATTGGGTCCCGGAACATTTTCCCATATTCATTTGGCTGTCCACAAATCTCAGCATGGCTTTTTTTTAAGCTTTCTTTTGAACTCTTTAAGGTTGCGAATAGAATGCCATTCTTCAAATCAATTAGAAAATAACACAATGTTTCAGTGTAAATAACACCTAAATCGAATTATACAGGGTGATTACAAAAGAACTTAACACTTTTAAAAATTTATTACATCAAAGCTATTCAGAATATAGACACACCACATACGGATTCTTAAAGAAAAACTCTTGAAGTTTACTAAACATGTATAACAGAGGGACATCAGGAGTTCCAACTAGTTTCGCCATTTATTCCCGGCTTTGCCAAGGATATACAGCAAGACAATGGACAATCGATCAGTGTAGTGAAAAAAGTAGTACGAGTGGTCCAGGAGCCTTTAGCTCACTTTACACGCTCGCCCAAAAAGTAAACCAAATGAGGTACACTGAAGTAGGAAAGAAGCCTGATGAACCTCTTTAAGTCATCCAGAAAAGAGTCCCTTCATGGTAGGGACGAGAATCGGATTGCGGATTGACGAACAGCGAGTCCAGTAGTTGGGGAACTCGGCCTTGTTAATGTTCTCGAAATTGACATCCAAGATATGACGGGGTCTTCGAAACCTAAGGGAACCCCTGATAGTGAGTGAGTGGTCCAGGATACCAGCAACCAGGGTATTTTCATGATGTTCCATCTTGAACAGCATGTTCCTGAGAAGTGTTTGAACATAGGAACCAATGTGGGTCGTCCCCAGATCTTCATAGATAGAGAGATTGTTGGCAACTCTTCTGTCTAGTTGAGCAATGGACCGGAGGGTAACATTTTGGAAGGTCTGAAGATCTTTCCATCTTGATTTGCAAATAGAAGCCCAAGCAGGCATACCATGAAGTAAAATGGCACGAATCACTACCTGATATAACAAGAGTTTGTTGTCCACTCTGAGAGTGCTGTTTCGCCCCAGTAGCGCGATGAGACTAAACATCGCTTTCTTAGGCTTGTGAAGTGAATATTGGACATGGTCGTTCTATTTGAGCTTGGAATCAATCACAACTCCGAGGTACCTATAATTTTTAACCCGCTCAAGCTTCCTACCATGTAAGATGAGGGGCCTTGGAGCGTTTTTATACGTAATGCCTCAAGTTGTTCGTTAATAATATCAAATGCTAGAAATCTCGGATCCTTACACGCATCTTTGTAGGCCAGTTCACATGGTAAGACTTTACCATCAGCATACTTAACAGTATATGAAGAAAAAGAAGATTTTGACGCAGCGCCTGATGTCATCATCATATACAGCAAGAGGCATGCAAGCCTTTATATATACAGAACAGTGGTACAAGTTAAGCAATGAGCATAAATACAAACAAGAACCAATAGGATATAAAGCAACGGGGCCAATGAGTTCAAAAATGATGTAATGGCCAGTAGAATAAAAAAGAATAAATACAAAAAATTTTTTTGAAAGATACAAAAAAGAACTTGTACAGAGATGGTGCGTTTAACGCGGACCGAAGAGAGAACATATCCGGTTGTCCGAAGACAAGAGGATTTACATAAAAACGAAATAAAATAAAGGGGTAAGAAACTTACAAAATGAAGAAGAAACATAAAATAAAGAAAACGAGAGAAAATCATAATAGATCAGATAAAGAACAAAGTATTGCATACACATTAAAGTCTGTCTGGCAATTCAGAAGCATGTGTGGGGTGGACCTCTTGGCCTTAAATATTTTGATCGCTTCGAGGGTAGCAGTTTTTTTATATATTCAAGTGGAAATATTCAAGGCTAAGAGGTCCACCCCACACTTGCTTCTCAATTGCCAGACAGACTTTAATGTGTATGCAATACTTAGTTCTTTATTTGATATACTATGATTTTCTCTCGTTTTCTTTATTTTATGTTTCTTCTGCATTTTGTAAGTTTCTTACCCTTTTATTTTATTTTGTTTTTATGTAAATCCTCTTGTCTTCGGACAACCAGATATGTTCTCTTTTCGGTCTGCGTTAAACGCACCATCTCTGAACAACTTTTATTTTGTATCTTTCAAAAAAAAATTTTGTATTTATTCTATTTTATTCTACTGGCCATTACATCATTTTTGAACTCATTGGCCCCCTTGCTTTATACCCTAATGGTTCTTGTATGTATTTACGCTCATTGCTTAACTTGTTCTGTATATATATAAAGGCTTGCTGTATATCCTTGACAAAGCCGGGAATAAATGGCGAAACTAGTGGGAACTCCTGATGTCCCTCTGTTATACTGTATGGCCACCACCTGTTTAGTTAATAGGAACAGTATTATAATCCATCCATCCACTGATATCTTGAAGTTTATTGTGATGCAGTTAAAGATGTTCAATACGCCGCCCTGTAGTCGAATTCGTCCCAAACCCGCATTAACATGTCTCCATCAATCCCACGTATCGCTACTGTAATGCGTTCTTTCAGCTCGTCTAGGTCACGGGGAAGGGGTAGGGTGAAGACCTTGCCCTTTACACACCCCCACAAAAAGAAATCACAGCGATGGATTGGTCCAGCAAACAATAACCTGGAACTTGCAAAGTGGCCACCGCAGAGACCCGACCACACACCTTGTGATTTCTTTGTATAGGGGTGTGTATAGTAGAAGTCTTCACCCTACCCGTGACCTAGACGAGCTGAAAGAACGCATTACGGTAGCGATACGTGGGATTGATTGAGACATGTTAATGAGGGTTTGGGACGAATTCAACTACCGCATTGATGTATGCTGTGTCACGAGAGGGGGGCATATTGAACATCTTTAACTGTGTCACAATAAACTTCAAGAGTTTTTCTTTAAGAATCTGTACATGGTGTGTCTATATTCTGAATAGCTTTGATGTAATAAATTTTTAAAAGTGTGAAAAAGTTCTTTTGTAATCACCCTGTATATTGATAATAAAAATATTACGTGGCAAGGTTCATACTCAAAAATACTCCCGAAACAATCAAATAACTTAGAACAAAAGGTGCTAGAGTCATAAAGTCCGATCTATTTACGTCGGCTGTACAGAAAGGTCTTTCAAGGAGAGATTGAACGAGCACAGAAGGTCCTGGCTGAACGGTGATGTATATAAGTCGGCTTTTGCCAACCACCGCATCAGGGAACAAAACCAATTCGGAACCATTAACGATATAATGACGATACTCAAAGTAGAATCTGACCACAGAAGAATACTGACTCGTGATGCCCTGATGATCAGAAAATTTACAAAGGAATTCCCGAATAAGATCCTAAATGGCGAGACCAATTTGGAGAAAAATCCTATCCTAGATGCTGTCAACAACATTATAAACCAGCAACATAGAATGAACATCAACAAACCAGATCAATACTGAATTTAATTTTTAATTATCTTTCTGCTCTGTTGTTTGTTCCTGTATATTTTTTTTTATATATTATGTTAATCGTCTATAACGTAGCTACTTCGGCTTTTTCCAGCTTTTCTCTGATTGATGGACAAAACCCATAAATTCGGCAGCCGTGGCTTACTTACCTCGTAGATCTCCATTTGCCCCGATGATGAAATTATTTTGAAACCCATTGGCATTATTAAATATCTACCATATTGCTATTCCCGGACCTTCTTATTTCTAGATTTACCCAGCAATTCTGACCACTATGGCACTTTTAGACACGAGTTCTGGTGGATAATTTAATCCTCCTCTACATGTTCACCAGATAAACTGATAAATTTTTCCAAGCGATGAATAAGCTGTTGAAGGTCATCTTTGTAGACGACTCATTTTGGCTGTTTAAGATGCGCTCTACCTCAAAAATAATTTATTGTTCGTTCTCTTTAACATCAATTTACTGTTTGTTATTCTTTCGTTTTCGTATGCTTGAGTCTGTTTGAAAAAAAAAATTGTCTTTCAAGGGATCCTTTGTTTGTCAACATGCCCTACCTCTTACAGAGTTGTTGGTTTTATTTGAATTTAAGCTAAAATTGTGCGTTTAAAATTACAAAATTTCCTTTTTCAACAATGTTGAGGTTTATACGTGCTTCTCGTTACTAATATATGCCTGAAATGATTTGCTGTGATCGTTAAAAATGCAGCATTTCTCGCTGTTTCAATTCGATACGGTTAATCTCATCTTCAATGACTTCTTTTCCTCGGGTATTTGTCAACGAATACAATTATACAATGTTTATGCTACAATTCCGTTTCTCTTTTGATACAAGTCACACATATTTTTCTGTGCTGATTTCTCACCAACAACAGGGCACAGTAAATTATTTATTTCAAATTAATGTTATGGTTTCTACTGGTTAAGGCAACCACCCACACATCTTCTTTTAATTTTCTCCGTTTTTTTTGATGCTTTCTTTTACTCTCAGCCTTGGTAAAAGTTCAAATACTTTGAAGACCATTACTGTTTCCCGACGATTGCATGTGCATCTGTACTAACATAGGCTATACAGCCCCGAGACAAAAGTCCTGCACCATCAAAATTTTCTTCTAAATGTTCATTTGCAAAATTAAATAACCTAAGTTGGAAACTACCTCATATGTTATATATTGTGGACATTTTTAAATACATTAAAACCCTTAAATAATCCAAAACAAGATTTATTCATACTAAACAATACGAAAAGAAAATTGCCACCTGGGTAAAAAACCTGCAACACGATGTATATGGGACATAAGTCCTGCAACTTTATGTTGCAATTCTAGAATTTAACTTAAAATCACTAGTGTTACACCCTAAACTAAAGAGGACACAACTACTTTTTGCATATCAATGATTATAAAAATCTAACTAAACTGCATTGAACATTTTCTTCACTTTTTATAATGGCAAGTAAATGTACTCCAGTTTCCAATGATGTCAGAAAACTAATTATTAAACAACACCGACAAGGTATTCCAAATATCCAAATTGCAAAAAACATTGGAATTCATCATTCTACTGTGGGTAGAATAATCAAGACCTTTGAAGAAACTGGAAAGAGTGATGTGAGGCCACGATCTGGCCACCCAAGAAAGACAACAAGAGCACAAATAATGTGCTGAGAAGCTTAGTAAAATCTTCTAGGCACAAAACTGCTAAAATGATAACTACTGAGTGGTCCAAAAATCATCAAAAAAGATGTCTCTGTAAAATTAACATGAAGGCAATTAGCAGAAATGAAATATGGATTCTGAGCTGCAAAAAAGAAGCCTCTCCTAACAGCAACAATGAAAACCAAACGCATAGAATGGTGTAAAAGACATCGTGAATGGACCGTTGATGACTGGAAAAAAAGTTATTTTCAGTGATGAAACCAGTGTTTGTTTGTTTCAAGATGGGAAAACTAAAGTGCTACGAAAGAAAGGTGAAGAGCTTTTGCCAGGATGCATTTCAAAAACTGTTAAGAAAGCGCCAGGAATTATGTTATACGGAACAATGACAAGCAAAGGATTGGGAAGTCTTCAAATAGCTGAACGAAACATAAATGCAGAGGTTTATATAAATGTTTTAGAAGAAAATCTAATTCCTACTGCCTTTCACTATTTTCTGGATGGTGATTTCATATATCAGCAAGATGGAGCTCCTGCTCACACATTTGTATGTAACTGTTATCAGTTACTTGGGCGCTGTGTACGGTGTTTGACATGAACAGAGTCGCAGATCTCCTACTAACTGCGTTTTGCAGTAATCCGTGCTAAAAATAGTCGTGTCTTCCAGTTAGGGTATATGAAATATGTTTCCTCATTAGTTTCATGGGTTATTCGGCTAATTAAACTCTGCCTCTCGGTAAATTTGTTAGTACATTGTTTCAGTTGAATACTGATAACCCCGTGCCATCGAATTAGTGGGTTGGCATCGCAAACTTTATAAACACAGTTTCTCATTTACGTATGTTTAATTTTCTTCTACTCTCTGTGATTTCTGGGCACTGATTGTTCAGTTTGTTTGTATTTTAAATAATTTTATCTCGCTTGCTCAAGGTTTACTCTTTTAAGGGCGTGCGGGGGATTGTGTAATATAGGTATCATTCTATACGTGCTTTAAGTTAAATTTAGGTTAAAATATCATTTCGACTTTTTACTGTTACTTGACTATGTGCCCTACACAGCCCAGTGGGTAGAACACCAGGTTATCATTCACTGGTTAAGCGATTGTCTAAGTTCGATTCTCGGTGATACTAGGGCCCACATTTTTTTTCGGCCAATCCCCGTTTTAACCTGTTATATACATTGTGTTAAGATCAAGACTCGCTTTCCTTTTCTTTTTACACGAGTTTTTACTATTTTTCATGCCATTAAAAGATGTTTACGACGTTTATTTCCAGACTGACCGACGATTGACAGGCATCAAATACGTTTGTTTGTGGTTCATATGAGTAGCCCTATCTTTACTTTCGCTGATTTTTCACCTCGTTAAAGTGTTTCTTTTCGAGAAATGAGTACGCAATGGTTACCGCTTTGTTCATGTATAACATTGGCCGTGTTGGATGTCATCGAGTTGGCAGTTGTTATGCGTATCGTACGGGCTAGCGTCACTAAAAAGTCTACGCGTTTTTCAGTCGGGGTATATGAAATACGTTGCTTTGTGACCCATTGAAGTTTCCCTATTAGTTCCACAGGTTTTTTTACCTCGTTAAAGTGTTTCCTTTTCGATAAAAATGCGTACACAACGATTACCCCCTAACCCAAGTATAACATTGACCATGTTAGATGTCATCAAGTCAGCAGTTGTTAAGCTATTTGAACGTGCTAACTGCACTAAAAAAGTCTTTGCGTTTTTCAGTCAGGGTACATGAAATACGTTGCTTTGTGCACCAGTGAAGTTTCCCTATTAGTTTCACAGGTTTTTTTATCTCGTTAAGTGTTTCCTTTTCGAAAAAAATGCGTATGCAATGATTACCCTATAACTCAAGTATAACATTGACAGTGTTAGATGTCATCAAGTCTCTAGTTGTTATGCTTATGGTACGTGGTAGCCCCACAAAAAAACCTACGCGTTTTTGAGTCAAGGGTACATGAAATGCGTTGCTTTGTGCTCCATTGCAGTTTCCGTATTAGTTTCACAGGTTTTTTTGTATCTCTCTGAACGGTTTGTTCCAGACAACTGAGTAGTCAAAAACTTCTTCATGGTGACACAAGTTAACGGCATTATTATTATAAATCTTCTCTTGAACAGTCATTCCAACATTAAAGTTGTAAATATATTTGACACTTTCACTGAAAAACGCGTAGACGTATACTGTTGAAAAAACAACAAGAAGATAAAATAACCTAAGTATTGTACCAAAAGTAAAAAGAATAGTTCAATTGAAGAATTAACAACTGTGTTCAATTAATTTCAGGAAAGCAACCTTCTAACAATGTCAGTTAATCAACTGCTATCTAAATGTATAGCCCATGTTAGTACAAATGCACACGCAATCGTCGGGAAACAGTAGTGGTCTTCAACGTATTTGAACTTTTACCAAGGCTGAGAGTAGAAGAAAGCATCAAAAAAACCGGAGAAAATTAAAAGAAGATGTTTGGGTGGTTGCCTTAACCTGAAGAAACCATAACATTAATTCGAAATAAATAATTTACTGTGCTCTGTTGTTGGTGAGAAATCAGCACAGAAAAACACGTGTAACTTGTATCAAAAGAGAAACGGAATTGTAGCATAAACATTGTATAATTGTATTCGTTGACAAATACCCGAGGAAAAGAAGTCATTGAAGATGAGATTAACCGTATCGAATTGAAACAGCATTTTTAACGATCACAGCAAATCATTTCAGGCATATATTAGTAACGAGAAGCACGTATAAACCTCAGCAGTGTTGAAAAAGGAAATTTTGTAATTTTAAACACACAATTTTAGCTTAAATTCAAATAAAACCAACAATTCTGTAAGAGGTAGGGCATGTCGGCAAACAAAGGATCGCTTGAAAGACAATTTTTTTTTCAAACAGACTCGCGTGCGAAAATGAAAGAATAACAAACAGTAAATTGATGTTAAAGACAATGAAAAATTTGATTAAACAAAATTTCAGTGGAAAGAGTAACAAGACCCAAAACGAATGCAACTGCAACTAACTGGATAGGGGACCCCGAGGGTTTACAAAAGTAGACGGGTTTATAGTGAGTCTATCATCACATTATCACCTGTTAGTCAGCAGACCAGTGGTTGGTAAAGTAACCTTCGGAGTTCACAGCTGATCGCTAGCCGGTTGTTTGAGTTGGTTCACTATTCGCTTGCCACACCTTGTGTGGGCAGAAATTAGGAAGAATGTGTAACCGACTGAGTGACCCGCTTATAAAATCGGCCTATGAGCAACTAAAACCAAACGAGGAAAGTGAAGACCTCAAACTCTCACCTATATTACAATTTTGCTGGCTTGTCTACTTTACTAACAAAACTACCCAAATAACCGAACAATAGAAAAAGAGTAATGACACCTGCTTTACTAAGTAACAATATTGGCCAATGCCCCTCAAAATGTGAACTTAGTAATACCTTAAAAGTGAAATTTGCACTTAAACATTTATTATGCAAAGCAGATTAACTTAGAAAAATTAACATTTGTGCGAGTTTAAATGCATGAAAAGTATAGTTTGAATTTTGTTTTATTTTGTTTTATTTTATTTTATTTTTTAGAGTGTTAGTTAAAATTATAGGGAATAAAATGCAATCAGTAAAATAGTAACTAAAAGCTGAAAATCCTGTAAACTTTTCATCATGATCATGATCATCATCATCATCATCATCATCATTATTATTTGTAATTATTTTTATAAGAAATCAATGCAAAAGCAGAAAAAACAGAGATATGAAAATGTGTAGATAAATTTTCGAAGGTTACGATTGGTCGCAAGAAAAAGAAATGAACAAGTCCTACCGCACATGTGATGCTAGTGTATTAAAATTGAAACACTGCATTTGACATTAACAAAATGAGGCAACCCTATGGAAGAGACGAGGGTTTTTACCTTAGACTAGCATGAACATCAAACACAGTGGCTGTCGCTGCTGTTCACGTCATGGTTACACTAGGCTTCGTACGGCCAGTGTGATAAGAATTACATACACTTTTGTAAATAGGAAAGGCTTTAATTTAGGGTGGGGGGGGGGGAAAGCATGAAACGAATAGGGGAACACCAATGCATCACAAACACACGTATATCACATACCCGGAGCTAGAAAACGCGAGGAATTTTAGTATGGATTAGCTTGACACGGATCGTAGTGGCTAGCGACGCTGTTCTCCTCGCGAACACGCTAAGCCTAGCACGATCTGTGTGATAACAAGTACGTAGGCTTTTTTTAATAAGACAGACTTTAATTAGGTGAAAAAAATGTGAAAGTAATGTGAAAACGCCAATGCAGCACATACAAACGTACTTCAAATATCCGAGGTTGTCAGATACGTAGATTTTTAGCTTGGATTAGCAAGAGCGCCGAATGTGGTGATTGACGTCAATGTACACGTTGCGCATGCGTGTTAGGCCTCGTGCGATCACCTCGAAATCAACTGCGTGCAAATTTGTTAGCAGGAGAGACTTTAATTAGGAAAAAAAAGCAAAAACGATGAAACAGCTGGGTAACCCTAATAGAGTACAGAAAAACATATCACATATACTTTTGGCTGGAAGACATAGTATTTTAGCAAACACAAAAGCGTGAACTATGAGCAAACGCGAGGAACAGCGACGCCACAGCGAAAGAGGCATAGCAATCATCACCCACACTTGAACACACACTTGCGAGGTATCTAATGGCTTGTACCACATCATAAAAGAGCGAACATACAAACCATGACAAGCTTTTAAAAAGTAAAAATCAATGTAATCAGGCTGAAAAAACAAGCTAACAAGGACTCGACTTTGAGAAAGCATGCCCGAGAAACAACGTGGATGTGAGCGCCCCACACCGAGACATGTAAAAGTTAAGTACAAACCGCATACAACCTTTATTAAGCAAAAACTATACAATTCAAGCTGTGAAACATACCCACAAGTACGGAACTTTGAGAACGCATGCGAAACCATAGCCTTAAATTGAACACGGCTTTTGCATTATTAAGAGAGCGAAGCGTGTAAAACATATCTGTCGCATATCCTAAAACCATAAGTGAACAGAAAAGTTGTATACTGTATGAGAGAGAGAGAGAGAGAGAGAGAACGAAAACAATTTTAAGCAACATTTTGAAAACTTGTATTGGTTATGTAGGAGGAGGGAGAAAGAGAGAGAGAAAGAGAGAGAGGGGGTGGGCGACTGAATATGGCGAGGTTAGGGAATCAAACAACGCGTTTATCAACCTCTGTGTGACAAGGCTGTGAAAATTGGTAAAGAGAGAGCCAAGTATGCCGCGCCAGCATTGAGAAATGTGAAATTTGTATTTTTATTTCAACATTTCAACCCCGAGAAAAAACAACCATTCATGCGAGCAAAGGCAATCAGCGAGAGAGGTAAAAATGAAAATAAAACAAATTTCAAACAGACTACCTTTAAAATAAGCTAAAAAGTTAGTGAATACAAACATTTCATCAGGCTATGTGAGCTGGCTGTATGCATATGTGAATTCAGTCACCTGTCAAACACTGCATCAGGTTGTGGGAGCAAACAAACACCCACTCAAACGAGACAATGCAATGCAATTTTTAAAAATTAATTGAAAATTAGAAAACAAACTGAGCACCTTGAAACAGAAGTAGTTAATTAGAAGAGAGTGTAAAGCAAAACAGGAAAAAATTTGGCTGTGGTAGAAACAAAAAGATAATTACTAAAAGATAATTAGTAATTAGGTAACAACAACCTGGGATGCCAGCTTGTTTAGTTCACCCCGAGTTAGTGGGTATATATGGCACGACCCGAGTAACTTACATTGTGAGATAGAATCACAAAAGCCCCTTTTGCAGTGAAGCCTCAACACCAATGCATAACTGAGAATATTAAATTAGATTTATTATCCTCAGCCTCAAGGAATCAGAATATGGCCACAATCACGTGATTAAACAAGGAGATGGCAGTAGTCAGATGAGCAAACACACCCAAAACAAGGACCACCACCAAAAACTTAAGGACCAACATCCAAAAAATGAACGACACCCCAAAACAAGGACCAACGTCCAAAAAAGGACCTATGCCCAAAACAGAAGGCCAACACCCAAAACAAGGGCCAACACCCCAAAAAAAGTACCCACACCCAAAATAAGAATTACAACCCAAAACAAGGACCACCAAGACCACCAAAAATGAAGACCATACCCAAAATGGCAACACCCGAAAATTAGAAAAATGGCAGGTAAAAAATTAAAATGAAAAATAAAATTTAAAAATAATCATATCAGCTGTGACGTCACGGGAAAAACCCATCACGTGACCCAGAAATGGCTGCCTGTGACGTCAGTATGGTGGTGGAGAGGGTGTGGGGTCACGTGACCCGAATACTGCACGCTGATTGGCTGATTTTGAACCATGCCCACCTCATTAATATGCAACTGAAAGAGTAGTATTCTACTCCTGTTGTTACGAAGCATCTGCATGGACTTCATTGAAGTCACTAGATAGCCCAAATAGTAGAGTAATTGGTTAGAGTGAAGCCAGCACTAGGCATGGTCCCTGGTTGGAGTCGACGTCGTCGAATTTTTCCAACCCTTTTCAACACCAAAATTATTATTGAAGTGTGATCTTCATATTGTCAATTTTTATATTTACCAGTATTACATAAAAACCCCTCACATAAAATTACAAGTGGTCTTCCATTGAAAGTATTCTTGTATTTTAGAAGTTGGCTATTGGTTTAATTTAGGTGAGACATCCTGTATGTATAAAAAATCTCATTTTTAAGGTCGTAGAAAATATTTTTGTTCCGTTAATATAAAAATACTTATAAGCAGAAGTCATTTTTTTAAACTCATTGATGAGGGGAGTGTTAAACTGGAAATTTGGCTAGTAATGAGCCAACAAACACTTGCATAGTAAATTATAAAATTTTTTTTATTAATGACAGTAAAAAGAAACTAGAACACAAAACGTGTCCCATGGTTAAAAATGGTAGTAGTAAAAAAAAAAAAAAAAAAAGATTATACAAAACCAAAGATATGAATTTATTTACTCACAGTGTCTCGAACAAGTATTAGTACAAGAAAATGAATAAATTACTTAGTGTAGCGGTAGTACAGCTGTGGCGTCTCGCGATGTACAGTTAACTAAACAGCCTAGATGCATGGTCGTGCAGATGAAATATTCCGATATGGAGAAAGATAGCCGAGATTGTACCATCCGAACGAAATGGGCTTTGTGGCCAGGCCTAAACATAGTAAGACTGCAAAAAAAACGAGCCACGCGTCGAATTAAACACTGACATGAATGAAACTCGCTCTTTATTGCCTCTTCTCATTGACGATGTGGTGGGGAAGAGAGTGCTTGCTCATATGAAAAAGAAGTTGTTAAAGGGACGTCCTTGGGCCCGGCAAGATTTATGTTAGGAGGGTAAAAAGCAGCTCATTGTTTTTCCGCCTTCTCTTTAAGTCTTTGGGATATTCGCAACTCAGCCGATGAGGGTAAGCCAGAAGGTGGATCTTTTTGTAGAGGTTGTTCCAAGGATGGCACAGGTAAAGCTGGAGGCGTAGTAGTTGATGTGTCATTCACTTGGGAAGGTGACTGTTGACGCGTGCCGAAAGGTAAATGGGTGAGAACTGTTAACGAGTTCGGTTTCATCAGTTTCGGGGACCTCCAACAGGGGAGAATCGTAAGGAAGTAGTGGCATTGAGGGAATCATGAGCAGCGGTTCGTGAGACTCAGTCATTTCAGGAAATGTATCAGGAAAGAAACGCACAGATCGAGCACGAAGCAGCTTCGATTCCTCAAGTGAATAGATGAGGTACCCTGGGGACGATGCTGAGTATCCCATAAAGATCTCACGCTTCGCGTGCGCTTGGAGATAGATCGTTGTGATTTGGGAATAAAATAGCACACAATTTACCTAAATGGTACTCGATGTTTGAAGGCGGGTCTTTTTCCAGACCATATTTCTTCCGACGACAGCGTTTGTCCTGTTCTTGGTAAAGAGTTCAAGTTGTACGCTGCTATTGCCGCTGCAAGATCCCAATGCTGGTGGGAAATGTTGGAAGAAGCAAGCAGGACTCTTATTCAATCACAGATGGAGTGGATCGCCCTTTCTGCACCACCATTTGACTGGGGGTTCTCAGGTATTGTAAACTGTGGCATTATCCCCTGTCTAGCACAAAATTCAGCTAACTCGTTGTTGGTGAATTCCATGCCATTGTCAGATCTTATGTGGACAAGTTGGTTTCCTGTTGATCGTTGTAATCGTTTGATTAAATTTATCAAGCCTTGCGGTACCTCTGCCTTAGTAGATAAAGAGTACACAAATGTCTTACGGGTATAATCGTGCAAACCGATCAAAAGGTATTTTTGGCCATAAGCAGAGGTAACTGGCATGGGATCGATCGTGTCCGCATGGAGGAGATACAAATGGCGGGTAGACTCCTGATGTTGAACAGTTCTATGAGGAGTGTTAGTCATCCCAGCCTCTAGACATGGAACACAAGGCGTGATCTCAGAGGGAATTGTAACGTTCACTAGAACACTGATACTGCCATGGTTTAGTGCTTTGGCGATCTTTTTACTCGACGGACGCCCTAAGGCATTATGGACATCCAGATAAGAAACTACGAGGGAATGAACGGGATGCGCCGTTTGGCAAATGGGTGGAGTTTGATATAAAACTAGCAGAAATGGGAAATCTGCGACCTCATCCTGCGCAGTCACGGGTACGTCTTGTTTGGAAGTTATTCAGTAACCGTTAGGAACCAAAAGACAAAGCATATCCCTGTTTGGATAACTAACTCATCGATACAAGGTTAAATCGCGCATTTATACAGGGTGAATACAAAAGTCTGAACCCCCCTTTCATTTTTTGAACCAAAGCAGATATGTCAATTTTGATGAATCCAATGAATAGGAAGTTGTGGGTGGCCTATCCCATGGTGCACTTTTCATCATCCCAAATATGCAAATTAGGACACATTCAAAATTTATCTCAAAAACCGTAAGGGATAGAGAAAAAACCCAATTGCATAAAAAGAAACAACAAAAAAACAGACAAAACAAAAAAAATCATCCAAATCAGACCAACCAATCACTCATAATCACATGGTGAACTGTTTGTAGCTTACAAACAGTCACACTGCACAAGGAAAACTGAAAGTTGATATTTCCACCATGTAAAGCATGCAAATCAAAAAATTAACATTAATTACCATATTCATATTCACTTTCACACGGAAAAGCAAATAAAAGGCATGTTTCAGCACACAGAAGGCAGAACAATTCCAGGATGGTAAACTACACTGTTCCGGAAATGGTCAACATGATCTTCTGCTTCGGAGAGGCAAGGAGAAACCTACATGCTGCAGTTAGGTTGTATCGAGACAGATACCCTAACGAACGCCATCCATCTCGTCAAACAATGCGTCACATTATTCAAAGACTCGAGGCTACAGGGAATGTTAGTGCAGAACAAGGAAGCCCAGTTCACCAGGGATGGACTTATCAACAGGCACAACCATCATCATTGGGCAGACGAAAACCCACGATGTCTGCGAGAAGCAACTCATCAAGTGAACTGGAGAATCAATGTGTGGTGTGGATCGTACAATGACACTGTGGTTGGACCATATTTTTACGATGGAACACTGACTGCAGAACGCTACTGGGCTGAAATTCTCAACGTGGTAGTCACAGACTTCATTGACAATTTGCCATTGGCCTCTTATCAGCGCGCGTGGTTTCAGCATGATGGAGCTCCTCCAAATTACGGGTTGTTCGTTCGCGAGCGTCTAAATGAGATGTTTGGACAACAATGGATTGGCCGAGGAGGACCAGCTCATTGGCCACCCCGCTCCCCTGATTTTACACCACTTGACTTTTTCTTGTGGGGATACTTGAAGGACAAGGTTTATGCTACGCAGCCTGCCTCACAGGAGGATCTGGTTCAACGAATCCAGGAAGCGTGCCGAGGAGTGACACCAGCCATGCTTGCCGATGTTTTGGCGTCAGTTAGGTTCCGTGCCCAATTGTGTTATGGTGCCCACGGTCGTCACATCGAGCATTTTGTTGATTAACTTTTTTTTAAACTGTTTTAAGTAACTTGTTTGTGCAGTGTGACGGTTGGTCCGATTTGGATGATTTTTTTTTTTGTTTTGTTTATTTTTTTATGCTGAACAAGTTTGCAATTGGGTTTTTTTCTCTATCCCTTACGGTTCTTGAGATAAATTTTGAATGTGTCCTAATTTGCATATTAGGGATGATGAAAAGTGCACCATTGGCCACCCACAACTTCCTGTTCATTGGATTCATTAAAATTCACATATCTGCTTCGGTTCAAAAAATAAAAGGGGGGTTCAGACTTTTGTATTCACCCTGTAGAGTGTAGGTAATTATAACAAACTTTATAAATTTTTTTCACGGAAAATTTAGAGAAGTGCGTCGAATGGCTTTGCATGGGACTTTAATTTGGTGAAAGCTACTCGTAGAATATGTTTTATCAAAACTGGTGAGTCAGAGTACGTGGACTCTCCTTGTCAGATCTTTTCTTTAGGGTAGGGTGTGTTTCGCTTCTTTTCATCCCTTGGATTCACATGCATAAATTACCATTAACGTTCATGTTATAAAACCTATGCAGCGCACCGAGGATTTCTTATTTTTGTTAAGTTCAATTACAGGTTAGTGACTTTCTGTTTTCTATTCTTCTAATGAATGATTACCTTTTCTTTCTGTACTAAGTCATTGATCTTTTATTATTTTTTTCTAGGTGTGCTTTCTTTGCTCCTCAGCACTCGAGAGGAACTGCAAGACGATGGGAGCAGATAAGTAATGAAGAGGGGTGGAACGGTCTGAGGCATATAGCACTGGAGAAATTAGTCTTGTTAATGGAGAACGCCGATCTTAGATCTAAAGGGTAATCTCTAGTCTTCTTTAATATCTTTCAACACTAAGTGGTAATCTTTTTATCCTACGGTTTCCGATGAACTCTAAGATTAAGCGCTGTAGAAATGGAAACTTGTGATCATGGTCTTTCTTATAGATTCAACTCGAGTTCATTCTCTTTTCTTTTTCCTTTACAGGAAATTCACTTTCATTCCTACGGCGACATCAGTGTTTTTCTTCCTCTAGTGAAGTGATTCCTGCAAAGAAAAAAACAATATCATAAGCGTACGGTCAGCGCACATTAATTATGGCCAAAATTATTGCCGTTACCGGACAGAATAAGACATGCGATCTGCGAGTGAAGGACTTCACATTATCTTAGGCACACGTCGGGCCACTTCTTCGTCTCCGATGTCGGTCTAAATAGTGTCGTCTCTTTGGCGAGAATCCCTCGGCGAAATCGAACACCATAACTTTACTTTCATTACATTATTATTACGCAGATCAACGTATAACTCTTTCTTTCTTTTTTAGAGGAGAATCTGGCTGCTTCACAACTTGAGCTCTCATCGTGTCATGAAACAATACCAAAAATTGGATTCGAGCTTTCCGAAAGGTCAGAATCTTCCATAAACATTTCGAAAATCCAAAAGGAAAAGGAAGTCGTTCCTTCTCCTTCCAAAAATTCATCATACCCCTTCCAATGTAGGTAAAAGATAGATAATAATCAACAAAACAGAGGCTCTAAAGCAACCAAAAAGCTTGCAGTGTTCATGGTCAGGACATCATGTGTTCGGGAAAAACTCAGATTTTTTATGTAAAAATAGATATAATTTTAGTTGTAATTATTTATTCTATTTTTTTTATTCTTTAAGTTTTTTTTTACCGTTTTGCAGACAATGATTGTTGGGTATAAATTCTTTTAATAAATGTTAATTAAAAAATCTCCACGTGATTATCACTGTCTGCAGCTAGTTGTCCCTCGCGAATAATTTTCGTGATCACGAGGATGTGTGTCCCACTATTGTTGATGTTCTTTCCGTGGTTACTGTTTTTTTTATTTCAGACAGACCACTTCCAGCTTCTGGCTTGACCAGTCGTCCTTCCTTCTGGTCCTCCACGTCCTTACTAGCCTGCAGCATTGCATTCAACTTCCATTTATCATTTTCATTCCAATGCTCTGCAAATTACTCCTACCTTGCAATTCGATGTTTAGTTTCTTATTAAATTTCTCACTTTTTCGCGGCAGCCATGATTCTTTACCGAGCAGCATTGTTTTGCGGGTTTACCCATATGGTAATAATGAAATTTCTTTTAATGCTATTTCAACGCCATGCTGCACATTTTCAATCTTATTCCCCATTAATAATTAATTAAGAATTCGCAGTCTTTCTTTAGACATTAAATGGGAATTTGAAATTTCTTTTCCTTAGTCTTTATAAGGAATTGGTCTGTCTCAATTCTTTTTTATATTTAAAGTTAATTCGCACAATGCAGCGATTAATATTTCTCGTTACAGTTTTTTGCTGTATTTAACGTACATTTAAGTATGTCTTTATTTTATTCCGAGAAATATTTTCTTTTATAATTGAGATCGCCATGCCTATTCCTCAATTAAATCATATTGTATAGAACATTCTTTTGTACAGAATTTTTTGTATTTTATAAATAAATATCGCAATTTTTAAACCAAAATAAAAGTCTTTTAACGAGTCACGTTTACTCTTAAATTTTGGGGTTCTTTCTTTTAAAGTACCACCCATTAAATTCTATTTATTTTGCTTCCCCCTCTGAAGATATGGTAGCAGAGGTTCGTGGTTTCTTTCTTTTATTTTAATACAATATGGAGGAATCGTATTTTGAAGAGGGTCGTTCCCTCCCTAGGCCAATGCGTGACAATTATATTCAATGGACGTATCGAGTTTTAACCTTTCTCGAAACCAAAGGGCTAGCCAAATATGTCCAAGAAAAGATCTCTCTCCCTATAGAAGCATCAGCCAGCTCATCCATGCACCTTGATTGGGCAAGAATACGGCATTACCTCCTGAGTATGGTGAGTGATGATATTGTCATCATGCTTCAAGATGACAATCCCTATACATTATGGGAAGCAATTAAGCGTCGATATGGAAGGCCGGATTCAGTGACACAGGCTGAAATAATGTGGCGTCTCTCAGCCTTGCGTTTCTTATACGCTGATGGTCCGAATGCCTATGTAGCAAGAGCGCTACAAATCCGTGCTCAGGCTGGAGCCGTGTCCTTGGTTCTGGATGATAAAATTTTGGTCGCAGGTCTACCCTCAACTTATACTCCATTGAGACTCGTGGTCCAATCAAACCCATCAATGTCAATTGAAACCTTCCTGAGTCAACTAAATGTGGTTTTTAAGGACCACACCACACTAAATTCCTCAATAGGTGTAGCCTCGCGTGCCACCTCTGTTTCTTCCCCGCGTCCACATCCAAATGGCCGTCGAACAAATGACGTAACATGCCATAATTGTGGAGGCCGAGGGCACAAACTGTTTGTCCGTCCAAAATTTATCCCACTACTGCAGGTCCAGCTACTTCACATACCACGATACCCTCTCGTTCGCAGGATCCTGCATCAACAAAGCGCATGCCTCATGCATCAGCTTCACGTCCTAAGCGTAAGCCTCGCAAATCGGGTACAAAACTACAAAGCAAGAAACCTGCAGCCAACTGTGTTGATGTTCCAAACAAGGATTGGATAGTTGACACGGGCAGCTCATTTCACGTAATTAAAGAAAAACAGTTCTTTGATTCTTTTCAAAGCTGCCATAAGCGGATACATACTGCAGACCCTAAGAAAACGATTGCTGCCATCGGTACTGGTGCGGCAAGCGTGTTATTAGATTCAGGAGCAGTTTTAAAACTCCATGACGCGCTTTATGCCCCAAACGTGCGCCTTAATCTTGTCTCCATAAGTCAATTATCAAAGCAGGGTTACAGTCTTCACTTCGGCCCAACTGGTTATTCCATTACTTCACCCAAGGGTACGACCATCGCTACGCAGGAGGGCGTGGAGAACCTCCCGTTCCTTCCCGTGATCTCAAATACCCATTCAGTTTCCCGAACGGACCCCCCATTACTTTCAATGGCTGCCACTTATAGTGACATTCACAATGCTCTGGGCCACCCGTCATCAAAAAAACTCACCGCAGCCGTGAAACACAATAGTATGCGCGGTCTTGAAGTTTTGCCGCCATTAAATGATGACCAACCATGTGTTGCATGCCTTCAGGCACGACTATGCAACGCCCCTCACAACATTGTGCAAGGTCAACGGTCAACACGTCCTTTAAAGCTACTTCACGTGGATACAGTGGGACCAATGCCTACCACTTCTATCCATGGTAACAAATTCCTGTTAGTAGCCGTCGATGACTTCTCACGAAATACTTTTGTTTGTGCTACTCCGACAAAAAGTGAAGTGCCAAAAGCATTAACAGACTTAATATTAAAGCTACAACGCTCTACAAGACAAAATCTGGCGTATATACGTTCCGATAACGGAACAGAATTCACCAATGCGGAGCTAGGTGTGTTCTGTACAAAGCAAGGCATATCTCAACAATTCACCATTCCTGAGATCCGTCATTATCTGTTCCTTTGGTATTTCCATTTGACATGCAACCCCCAGTCTTTGAAGCACCACAGCCTGATGAACCACATATCATTCAGAGCATACCGCCAATCTCACCCACTTTAACATTAGACGAGACAAGAAAGCAGGTCCTATCTGATACCGAGGACATGCTAGTGGTCACACCCCCATCAGAAACCACATCGATGGAAGATGCTCCAGTTTGTTCGCCTAAATCACCAGTGAACCAACCACCCGTTGAAGTCCCACAACCGGTATTACGACGTTCACAAAGATTAAAAGAGAAGGCAGAAAAAAAAACGTGCCGCCTTATGTCATCCTGACTTTACTGACTCCACGTCCTTACTAGCCTGCAGAATGGCGTTCAACTTCCATTTATCATTTTCATTCCAATGCTCTGCAAATTACTCCTACCCTAGCCATGATTCTTTACCGAGCAGCATTGTTTTGCGGGTTTACCCATAAGGTAATAATGAAATTTCTTTTAATGCTATTTCAACAATAACGCGCATAAGGGACGCCATGCGGCACATTTTCAATCTTATTCCCCATTAATAATTAATTATGATTTTGCAGTCTTTCTTTAGACATTAAATGGGAATTTGAAATTTCTTTTCCTTATTCTTTATAAGGAATTGGTCTGTCTCAATTCTTTTTTATATTTAAAGTTAATTCGCACAATATAGCGATTAATATTTCTCGTTACAGTGTTTTGCTGTATTTAACGTACACTTAAGTATTTCTTTATTATATTCCGAGAAATATTTTCTTTTGTAATTGAGATCGCCATGCCTATTCCTCAATTAAATCATATTGTATAGAACATTCTTTTGTACAGAATTTTTTGTATTTTATAAATAAATATCACAATTTTTAAACCAAAATAAAAGTCTTTTAACGAGCCACGTTTACTCTTAAGTTTTGGGGCTCTTTCTTTTAACGTACCACCCATTAAATTCTATTTATTTTGCTTCCCCCTCTGAACATCATGCAACAATCGGCTCTTAAGTTGAACAAATATTTCCCCATCATTCAGAATTCATTAAAATAAATCCTTTTCTGCAAGCAAACTTGTTCAAGGTTTTCCTTTTCTCTTTTTGTTTTACACTTATCACAAAACCATCGAAGTTATTATATTTACTTTTATTAGTTTATTTAATACATATTTCAGCTCAATTAATCGTTTTTTATTTCTTTTAGTGCCATTAGTGTTTCATCCAAAGTCGGGGAAATGAGGTTCAAAAACAGACGGGCTCGACTAAGCTGCAATTTTAAATTTAAATAATTCAGCCACTTGCCTTTTAAGCGTCCAAAAATAGAGATCCGCAATTTTAGGGCTTCACAGTTTGTGTGTGCATGCATTTGTGTGGGTTTGTTTGTTTGCGTGTGTGTGTGTGTTTCTCTCTCTCTCTCTCTCTCTCTCTCTCTCTCTCTCTCTCTCTGTGTGTGTGTGCGTGTGCGTGTGTGTGTGTGCGTGTGCGTGTGTGCGTGTGCGTGTGTGTGTGTGCGTGTGCGTGTGTGTGTGTGCGTGTGCGTGTGTGTGTGTGTGCGTGTGTGTGTGTGCGTGTGCGTGTGTGTGTGTGTGTGTGTGTGCGTGCGTGCTTGTGACGTTTGTCTTTTTTTTTTGAAACAAGAAGACAAAAACAAAAGTTGTATGGTTTTTTTTCGACCACGTGGCTGTAATGCCTAATGGCTTTGTGTACCACATAAAAAAATTAAATGCAGTGTTCGATACTGCCTCTAACAGTGAGCTCTGCCTTCAAGGGAATACTTAAGCAAGCCTCTACAGTGAGGTAGAGAATACTTAAGCGAGTCTACAAGGAAATGGATTCATTCCTGATCCCAGTCTCATGTGTGGAACACAATCCAGGCTGTACTCTGAAACCCAGATGATTTGAACGACATGAATGAGACAGTGGAACCAGTCTGGGTAGATGTAAGTACCCCTAAGTAAAGTTTCCCCGATTGCCTTTCCAGCTGTTACCAACAAAGTGTGCCCTAACGTGTACTTAACCCTTTTGCTGCGTAAAGCGGATATATCCACACAAAATTACATTATCTCTACCTGCGGAAATCTGATTCATCTCACAGGGTTTAAAAAACTTCTTGTTATGCTGCTAAAAGTGGATTATTCCGTCTTCTCAAGAATGAAAATAAAATTTAATTACGCAGTGAAAGGGTTAAGAGAACTCACAACGTAGTGCTATGCTTTCGGAACTGATCTGTCAAAATGATTTTCATTGACAATGAACTGAATTATCTCCTGCCGTTTCATGTGGATATTAGTTTGTAAACTGCTTGGATTATAATTGCTTTTCTTCAATTCAATTCCTTGTATTACTCCACTTTGACTATCCATCTAGTAAATAAAAGCTGGCTTGTTATTTTAAGACTGCCTGCCTTGACCCATTTCTTTAAAATTTAATTATCATAATTACAATATCTAGCCTTATTAATAAACCGAAAAATGAGGAGCCAGAAACTGTGGATGGACATCAAACAACAGAACACAGAGAACCACTAATCCACATAACGAATTTATTCTGATGAATACGTATTTTGGCAGCCAAGCTGTCTTCTTCAGCATCCAAAGAAAGCTTGGCTGCCGAAATATATATTCATCAAAATAAATTCGTTAGGTGGATTAGTGGTTTCTCTGTCTTCTGTTGTTAGCCTTATTAAAATATGAAAAGTGTATTTTAAGTAGTAAAATTATTAGAAAAAAAAAACAAGTCATAATATTTTTGTGCATAAGAGGAATATATTTGAAAAAATTTTCTAGCAAATGATATACTTTCCACATTTTCTTACCTGTTTATTTAAACGGGGATGTTGTAAAATAGCAAATAACGTCTCACTACCTTCGGAAAATCTATCAGCACCAATGGCACGAATGAGAATTTCAGGAAGAGCATTTCGGAAACTATTAAGTGCTTTTTCGGCTATATTCTTTTTCTGTTCTTCTGTTGGACTCTCAGCAGATTTTTCTAATACTGCATCTAATAAGTAATAAAAATGTTATTATTTGATTTAATCTACATAATCATCCTGTACCTATATAATAAATTGCCGGCACAACGGCACTCTGAATCGATTTTTCCCCGATTTCGATTCATCAAAATTGATTTCCGTAACTTACACATACGCCACCATTGGCCATTGCAATAATTACACTATTCAAGAGCTCTAGTGGTGAAGTTTTTAAGTATATACAATGAAATCACAGAGTAAAGAAATAATACATAAGAGGTAAAAGAAAACTCTTTGAAAACAAAACTGCATTTCGTTTTTATATTTGAAAACAAAACTTCATTCAAAAGTAGAAAATAAGACTGGTGATCAAAAAGTAATGTCACGTATTTTTTTCTCGAAAATGACGGCAGATATGAGAAAACCGCGATATATAAAAGTTAGTTTGGTTCATTGTTAAAGTTTCCTGTTAGCGTCATGTGCATCTGCCAAACACTAGTGACGTGACAGTCCAAACAAGATGGCGGCTATGATTTCATCATCCAGTGCTTTTGAGCGGCGGAGTATAATGAGTTTTCTTTGTGCAAAAGGACTGAAACCAGTCGATGTCCATAAGGAAATTGTGTCAGTGTAAAGAGGTGATATCATGCAGCTCCGAACAGTACAATGTTGGTGCAATCCAAGTACAGATTTTTTGGATCGAATCATCACAGGCGATGAATCATGGGTCCATCATTTCACGCCCGAAACCAAGATGGACGAAAAAGTTTAAAACTGTGCCATCAGCTAGCAAGGTCATGTTGACATGTTTTTGGGATTGCCGTGGTCTGATAGTGCTTGAGTTTCTTCCGCCGTATATCAATTCCGAATGCTGTCCAACAAGTTTTAACGACAACACACGTACCCACACAGTAAAACGAGTCACTGACCTGTTGCAGCGATGGAACTGGTAAACATTGCTTCATCCTCCATACAATCCGGATCTCGCTCCCAGTGCCTACCATATCTTGGGACCGTTGACGAACTCACTAGCCGGTCAACATTTCCGTGACGAACTGAAATTGGCAGTTCGCAACTGGTTCCACACTCAATTGGACGACTTCTATCAACAGGGTGTGGAAAAACTTTTCCACTGCTGGGATCGTTGTCTCAATCGGCGTGGAGATTATGTGGAAAAATAAAAGTTGAATTGTTCTATTGAATGTATGTGTGTTTATTTTTTCCAGGTCACGATTTTAGAGAATAAAATACGCGACATTACTTTTTGATCACTGCTCATAATTTGGCAACACTACTTCTAAAGAAAAGCACTTTTAAAAACCCCTGATGAACGGCGCCAGAGAGCCTATATGACAATCAGCGATTTTAGCTGCATTGTACAGGCTGTTTATTATACAGGGTGTCCAAAAAATCTGGTAGCATGTCAGACATCTCAAAGCTGCCAGGTAGGCGAGATCTGATAGTGTGTTTTATAAGTAATAGGGGTTGGAGAATTCATTGCCGCACTCAAATATGACTTTGACCCCCAAATTTAAGGTCATCCATTTGCTAACTCGAAAACTATTAAAGATAAAGAAAAATTTCCAACTGCTACCCTGTAATTACCACATTAGTCTAAAAACAATTTTTAATCACACCCTTCCCCTTGAAAGATTTTGAGAAAATGGGCGAGAAAGAGCCACTCAAGGACAGCTTGGGCTGGCCAGTTCGGCTGTCGTTTCTAACATATTTGAATTGCATTGAAGCACACCGTTGGGAAGGCTCATTAAGTGATTGACTTGAGTGACTCTTTCTCGCCCATTTTCTCAAAATCTTTCACGGGGAAAGGTGTGATTAAAATTGTTTTTAGACTAATGTGGTGTTGCTCTACGGGGTAGCAATTGGAAATATTTCTCTATCTTTAATAGTTTTCGAGTTAGCAAATGGATGACCTTAAATTTGGGGGTTAAAGTCAAATTTGAGTGCGCCAATGAATCCCCCCCCCCCATTACCTATAAACCACACTCATCAGATCTCGCCTACCTGGCAGCTTTGAGATATCTGCCATATTACCAGACTTTTGGGACCCCTGTATAGTATGGGGTTTGTTATGGGTGAGAAAAATCTATGAATACAGATTGCAACATGGGAAGAAATTATTTGAAGAATTGCGTTTTGATGAAGAAAAAATTTTTACATGGATGTCCGACACTAAATTTGAGGCACTCTACTCACTTGTAAATACTTAAGAATGAAACAAATTTTATTACTCTCAGTTCATTTCCTGGCTTATATTTCGCTATGCGTCTTCCCTTAGCCCTCTTTTTGTATATTCTACGCATTGTGAATTCCAAAGTCCATTAAAAAAACCATATAGTTCGATGAGCTTTAAAACCTTCTCTTTCTCCAAAGCACGAGCGAGCGAGGCAACATAGAACCGTCTTGAGTGCCCGAGGCATTCGTTCTGAGGCACCTTTGAGCACTGACAAAAACAGACTTGACATGGCTCGGGCGAGGCAGAACGAGCGTTTGCCTCGCGCGAGGCGCGTCCTGACCTGCCGGGCATCTGCCTCGCAAGGCAGCCTCGGTTTCAAGGAAACTGCGCAAACGTTTGCCTCGCGAGGCAAGTGTGAGCCACAAGTCGGCCAAGCATTTTATTATTCTCAGTTCAGATTGCACATACGGATAGCCGTTACAGCTTCTGCGTTTATATTAGTTCATCTTGTAAAGAATAAGAAGAAAAAAAATCTATGAATACAGATTGCAACATGGGAACAAATTATTTGAAAAAATGTGTTTTGATGATGGAGAAAAAAAATTTACACGGATGTCTGAAACTGAATTTGAAACTCTCTACCTCTTGTAAAAGCCAAAATACTTAAGAATGATACAAATTTTATTACTCTCAGTTAATTTCCTGGCTTATACTTCACCGTGCGTTTTCCTTTAGCCCTCTATTTGTATATTCTATGCACTGAGAATCCCAAAGTCCATTAAAAGAACCATATAATTTGATGAGCTTTAAAACCTTCTCTTTATCCAAAGCACGAGCGATCGAGGCAAGATAGAACAGTCTTGAGTGCACGAGGCATTCGTTCTGAGGTGCCTTTGAGCATCGACAAAAACCGACTTGACATGGCTTGGGCGAGGCACATCCTGACCGGCCGAGCATCTGCCTCGCGAGGCTGCTCGCTCAGTCAGTACCCGGCTACACACGATGGGATTTCCTGTCCCTACTAAGATGGCGGATAACAACTTCCGGTGGCGTCAAGTTTTTCGCCAGAAGCGCCATTCAGTTATTCATATAGGTCAGTGGTGTTACCAATAGGGCAGCAGAACTACTTGTTATAGCAATGCAATGCCCGAGTTGCAAAGTTGTTTGTTTCATTAACCGTGATGCATTGATTATTGAATGTTCCATGTATAACCAAGGAAGAAGTGCTTCATTTCTGACTTGTCAGTAAAATCAAATGAATACCTACTCATGTCGCATGCAAGAAATGCAAAAGTTAATAATGTTAATTAATTAGATTTACAAAAGGGCAGATAAAAAAATAACAGCTTTCCGTTTATATCGAGGAGATGTGGAATCATACAAAGATCCAGCTTGGTAAATTCAGTAGGATGTTAGACAGCTATGGCAAAGCCTTGTCTCAGATAGGCAATCTTTAATCTAGAGAAAAACCCATCCTATTACTCGTGCAAAATACAGTAATATGTGAAGGTACATCTCAGGCAAGTCAAACCAGAACTCTTCAATGCAAATAAGGAGATTCTCAGTTTCAGTCTAAATGAAGAATCCCATGCTTCAAGTATTCACCTTCATTAACAGAAGCAATGTGAAAAGGCTGTGAAAGAACTGCATTTACAAAAGATCTGTGAATGACGCTAGGAATTCTGGTCCACATAGACATTCCAGGTCATCATGAGAAAATGCAGATATTTATTAAACAGTTAATAAATTGAATAAAGAATAAATTGAATTTAATTTATTAAAAAGAAACTGTGAAGCATGGGTGTTAAAATGGCAACTACGTAATAAATAAAACAGAATTTGTAATGGAAGGGAAAGTAAATCCAAACACTAATAGTGTATATAAAAAAAAAAAAAAAAAAAAAAAAAAAAAACAAACCAAAATTTATTTTGAAATAATTACATACGAGGGTACCAATAAAATCTTGCAAACATTTCAAAAAGCAGTTTTAGCTGCAACAAAGCGATCGGACGATGAATTTCAGAAACTGAAACGCCTTCACATGTCAAAAAACGAATTACTGCTCTCTGTTCCTGTTCACTGTTGTTTTAGAGTTCAGTGTTCCTGTTTCGTTGACTCCATTTTGTTGTTTGGACGAAGCGGTCACTTGCAGAGCTTCGAAGTGCGAGCTATTTTTCTTTCTCACCTGATGCAACACTTGCAAACTATTTTGTTTCAATTTGCACGTGGGGTTTCACAATTGTTGAAAACAAAAAATTACGATCCTACACGTCTTTTTTTCCCCCACACACAAATTTTCGTTTTCATTTGTACGACCCTTATATTTGTACGATCTGTATAATGATCTCCTGAGCTTAACAACTTTTGCTTGGTGAAATGGGATGGTCATTGTAGAGTACTTTCAATATACAATTAATAAGATTAGGCACTCCCTACCTCCCTCGTTTTTTCAAAAATCACAAATTAATAGGTAAAATGTCAGAAAACTACAATTGATAATTTTCGTCATAAATTTTTCAAAGCAGGAGCAATGCTTCAAAGATATCTTATGTCTAAAATAAATTAACAACAGAAAATGAAGACTATCTCAAGAAGTAAATAACGAACTATAATAATATTTAATTATTTAATAAGGAAAGGCAATGATATATTACAGAACACCAAATTGCATGAAATGTTCCCAAAATCACGCAAATCACGCAGCATTTGCTTTGAGATGTTGGTGTCAAAATATATAGCCCATGGATTAATAAAGTATATGATCAAAATGAGCCTTCATCTGTTTATAAGAATTTGGACACTAAATCCCACTCCTCTACTAAGGGCATTGTTAACATGGGTAGAACTCTAAAAAGGGATTAAAAAAGCTGCTATTGTATAGGAGTGAAGTTTGAGAAATAGTTGGTTCTCATTCCCTGAATATCATCACTTTCAAGAAATTTATTGATCAGATTATCATTATGTAAACGAGCGTTATTGTCCTTAAAACTGGAACTGCAGACCACAGGCTGAAAATGAATCCTTGTAATGTTACTAGTCACAGTGCCTCATTCAAATAACAGAGTCTGTCATTCCAAGATGCTATCTAAAACCACCACTATGGAACTCCATTTGAGTTTCAGGCTCCCTCCAAATGTGAACGTACAGAGAATCTGTGCTTAAATTTAACCTGTACTTGTCACAAAAGAAACCTATGTCCATCGAGCTTGGGTCCAGGGCTGATGAAATCTGCACCAACTAAGGGTGTTTTCATAAAGTCTGACTAGTTGCACCTGTTTGAGAGTAGGGGCAAAAATCTTGTCTATAAAATAATGGTCAAACTCGTTCAGTGTTCCCATAACGTGACTAGTCGCACACTGTGTGACTGATCCGATGCGCACAATGCGACTGTACTCCATGGCCATTCTGCTGCCGGTCGAGTGTATTCAAAGTGGTGAAGAGAAGAGAGACTTTCAGTTTGTTTGCCCAATCAGCAATAAGTATTTTTTGGAAAGGAAAGAGCAGAAGAGCATCATAAAAAAGACGCAAAAAGTCTTGAAGAAAGTAAAAGGAATGAAGAAAACGCATTAGTTTTGTAGAAAAATATGAATGAAAGTTAGGTTAAATATGTTTTATACGAGGGTCAGTCAAATGAAAACAGAAATATTTTTTACAGCTCCTTTATTACAGACAGAATTGGAACAAGTACACTATTTTTCAATGTAGTCCCCCTGCTTTTCGATGCATTTCTGCCACCGAGTTGGGAGGTCAAGAATACCTTGGGAAAAAATCTTTTGGCTGTGCTTGCAGCCACTCATGCACTGCCTGTTTCACCTCCGTGTAGGTCGCGAACTTGTGGCCACCTAAGGAGTCCTTTAGTGATCCAAAGATGTGGAAGTTGGAGGGCGCGAGGTCGAGAGAGTAAGGAGGATGGGGAAGGCACTCCAAGCGCAAGTCCTGGATAGTCACCACGGTCGCAACGAGCCATATGAGATCACGCGTTGTCATGCTGGATAAAAACGCCTGTTGGGAAGAGTCCGCGGCGCTTGGTGCGTATCGCAGGTTTCAGAATGTTACACACCAATTCACTAAAGGTGGCAATGGTCACTGTCTTGCCCTTATCCATGTCATGTTCCACTATGGGACCCTTGTGGTCCCAAAACAAGGTCAGCATGACCTTTCCTGCGGATGGCTGGCTGGAGAACTTTTTCGGCTTTGGTGATGTCGAGTGCCTCCACTCCTTATTGGAGCGCTTGGTCTGTGGTGGTAGTGATGGATCCAGGTACTTTTCTCCAGTCAGAATTCGCTCCAAAAAGGTGACACCATTTCGGGCGCAGCAGCTACTGGCAGACATCGATTCGCCTCTCCTTCATTTCGGGCATCAGCTGACGAGGGACCCGTCATGCAGCCACTTTCTGGTATTTCAGCTCATCATAGACCATATGCTGAGCAGAGCCATGACTGACCTATAATGCCGTTGCAATATCATAGATGGTGTCCCGTATATCCTGCAGAATCATCTCCTCTGCTGCTGCAATCGCCTCGGCTCTCACAAGACGATGTGCTTGGCCTGGCCTTGGCATGTCTGCTAAACTTGTTGTGTCACTGTTGAATTTCTTAGACCATTCGTACACCTGAGTCTGCGGTACACAAGCAGCACCATACTGTGCCAACTTGTGTCGATGGATTTCCATTGGTTTCGTGCCTTCACTGAGTAGGAAACGGATCACTCCATGCTGCTCTTCTTTGGTGCATTCCAACAGAGGGGCTGCCATATTGGAAACGCCCATATGGCACCGCAGGATCATGTGGGGACGCGGGACCAACGCCAGTTGATGGTGGGAGAGTCCACATGCATGTGTACTGGGTCTGATACAATGGGAGTGGTTTTCAATTTTCTACAGCGGTTTTCCGGTTTTCATTTCACTCAGCCTCGTATGTTCTAACAACACAAACTGCTTGTCTACGAAGTGTTGATTCGCACCAACGACCACGCGGAAACGGGTTTAACCATGCCATGTGATTTGTTCGCGACCGGGTGGACTTCATGGAAACACTATAAGACACATTTCTTTGCACGGGATAACTGTTTTACAGATCATTGGTATTCCTGCATACACAGTCTCTGATGAAGCAGCCTTTATACAGTTAGGCTCAACATTGTACGAGGGCATATTGAAAAGCAATGCGTCCATGGCTGTAACTTTATTTTTTAACCGATTTTCAAAATTCTTTTTGTATCTAATACTTGCATTTGTCCTCTATGTAATGCACTATTCACTTTTCGACATAGTCCCCATTCCTTTCCACGCATTACACCAACACGTGGACTAGTTGCCCTAAATAAATGGAGCCAGATACTGTGGACAGACGTTAGAATAAAAGAGAAGAAACCACTAATCCACATAAGGTTTTTAATCAGACGATGGATGCACATTTCGGCAGCCAAGCTGCCTTCTTCAGCATACAGGAGAGCTTCAATCAGAGTAGGCAGGCTATTCTGATGAATTGTGAATAAGTTACAAGATGTTATATAGAAAACAATAGCCAATTAAAAATTAACAAAATCATAAAAAGTTGGAACCGTTAAACAGGGATATGATTGGCTCGTCATCCTTGGTCGTCATTGGTCGTCGTTTGCTGGTCATCCTCAGTTCGGGTATTTCTGCTATTGGTCAATTTCGGTAGGCTAATTAGTTTTCCAATGTCTCTCAGCTGGGAAACATCCACTGGGCCTCCATCACTGTTCAGAAGTCTTGCAGGGTCTTCACAGCTAATCTCATAGGACTCCAAAAAATTCAGGAGCCTTGGGTCTCTTGTGCTGTGCAGGATGTTGAAATCTTCTCGCCGGAAATCGTGTTTCTGGTCTAAGATGTGGTCCGCAAATCTAGAGATACCGTATTTACCGTTCTTTATATACGTCAGGTGTTCATTAATTCGTGTGAGCACAGCTCTCCGTGACTGCCCATAGTACACTGCATCACAATTGGTGCACGGAAGTTTGTAAACACCTGGTCAATTTTCTGTCGGTATCGTACCTTTGGGGTTCCCCAATCGTCTCCCAAAGTGTCTGTACTTCTGTAGCCTATCCCCAGACCAAATTCTTTAGCTATCTTGTCCATACCTCTATTTTGTTGACGGTTATACGGTAATATCACTCTTGTCTCTGTTTTCTTAGTTGTATTTAGTGTGGTGATTTCTTTCACTGCTAATTTACGTTTTATCTTCTTTGTGATGCTGTCGACTATCGTTTCATGGAATCCATTTTGTGTGGCAAATTCTTTTATAGTTTTGATTTCTTTCCTCTGTTTTCAGCATTCAGAGGAATCGTATGGGCTCTGTACACCATGTGCCTAAAGGCCGCGAGTTTGTGTTGGTGGCAGTGATTGGAGTTGTTTTTAATATAATTAGCTACGAAATTCTTTTTCCGGTAGATGTCAAAGTCCAGTTTTTGGTGATTCCGGGATATCTTGAGGTCCAAGAAAGGAAGGCTGCCATTGTCTTCTAATTCAATAGTGAAGTTGATATTCTGGCACAATTTGTTCAGATTGTATAAAAACTGCTCTATGTTTTCTTCGGCGTTAAAAATTGTAAAGATATCATCGACATAGCGAACCCACACACAAGAGGAAAGAAATCAAAACTATAAAAGAATTTGCCACACTAAATGGATTCCATGAAACGATAGTCGACAGCATCACAAAGAAGATAAAACGTAAATTAGCAGTGAAAGAAATCACCACACTAAATACAACTAAGAAAACAGAGACAAGAGTGATATTACCGTATAACCGTCAACAAAATAGAGGTATGGACAAGATAGCTAAAGAATTTGGTCTGGGGATAGGTTACAGAAGCACAGACACTTTGGGAAGACGATTGGGGAACCCCAAAGATACGATACTGACAGAAAATCGACCAGGTGTTTACAAACTTCCGTGCGCCAAATGTGATGCAGTGTACTATGGGCAGTCACGGAGAGCTGTGCTCACACGAATTAATGAACACCTGACGTATATAAAGAACGGTAAATACGGTATCTCTAGATTTGCGGACCACATCTTAGACCAGAAACACGATTTCCGGCGAGAAGATTTCAACATCCTGCACAGCACAAGAGACCCAAGGCTCCTGAATTTTTTGGAGTCCTATGAGATTAGCTGTGAAGACCCTGCAAGACTTCTGAACAGTGATGGAGGCCCAGTGGATGTTTCCCAGCTGAGAGACATTGGAAAACTGATTAGCCTACCGAAATTGACCAATAGCAGAAATACCCGAACTGAGGATGACCAGCAAACGACGACCAATGACGACCAAGGATGACGAGCCAATCATATCCCTGTTTAACGGTTCCAACTTTTTATGATTTTGTTAATTTTTAATTGGCTATTGTCTTCTATATAACATCTTGTAACTTATTCACAATTCATCAGAATAGCCTGCCTACTCTGATTGAAGCTCTCCTGTATGCTGAAGAAGGCAGCTTGGCTGCCGAAATGTGCATCCATCGTCTGATTAAAAACCTTATGTGGATTAGTGGTTTCTTCTCTTTTATTCTGGACTAGTTGGGTGAACCCGTCGGAAAGGAATTCCGGGGTTGTCGTCGACACAAGGATTGAATGGCAGCTTTGGATCCTCTTCTGCAGCACGATAAGGTCCGTTCGCACACGATCGCCCACATCAGAGGGGGTTACAGTGCCTACAGTTCAAAAATGAAAGACTTTGCACCTTGTGATTTTCACCACTTCCCAAAGAGGAAAGAGCACCTTAAGGAGCATGAGTTGTGTTCTGATGACGAGGTGAAACCTGCCGTTCGGTCCTTGTGTCGACAACCATCCCGGAATTCCTCTCCAACGGGTTCACCCGACTAGTCACACGTTGGCGCAATGCGTGGAAAGGGATGGGGACTATGTCGGAAAGTGAATAGTGCATTACATAAAGGACAAATGTAAGTATCAGATACAAAAAGAATTTTGAAAATCGGTTAAAATATAAAAAAGTTACAGCCATGGAGGCATTACTTTTCAATATGCCCTCGTATTTTGTGGCAAACTGATAGGTCCAGAGAGAATTATGTAGTTGATTCTTTATGATACCAAGCTCTTTAGAGCCAAATACTGGTCTTCCCAGTCTGTTGCAGCTCATGAGGATTCTTGCCTTAATCTTTTGTTTATTATCTTCAAAAGCTTGAGACCATTCTCCTGGAAATATGGCAGCAGTTTACAACCCCTGTAGGAGATTGATCTACTTCCAATTTCTGATTTCTTTCCACTTTAATGGGTCCTTCAAATGTTCATGTGGAGGAAATATTTTTTCACTTTCAAGACAAGCTCCAGCTATACTTACTGAAATCCTCAGTGTTAAATAACATTTCTGACTGCCACTTGTTAGGGGGATAGAAGACGCATGTCTTTATTACAAAATTACATATTCATGTACAGACCAGGCAGCTTCTGATTAGTTATGTAGGATTAATGTAATCTAGGAACATTCCATTTTTCAATAAAGTTCATTGTTATTAACAGTGTAAGGTAGTCTTCATTTTGTGTTTGTCAATTTCATTTTGGACATCAGTTAATTTCTTTAATAAGCATTAAAGTAAGATAACATAAAAAATTAAATTAAAAAGTTACTTTTGAGCAAACGAATTAACTGCACCAGTCGTTGAGGAACCAGGGTTTGTTCTAGTTTCATGTCAATATACCATATTATAAAGGCTTCAACTGTACTCTTAGCTGCCATTTGCAATGCCATTAAACACTGCAAAAACCATGAGGGTATTTGAAAGACTCTAACGGCTAGAAGAAAAAAGATTTAATTTTGATTTTATTTTCAAAAGAGAGCTTAAATACAATGCTGAAAACAATTAAAGGGATCTATTTTCTAAAGTCTGGCATCTGTCATCGAAAAGACTTATAAATAAACAACAAAATGAAACAATATACACAGCTTAAAAGAATAAGGAGAACATAATATAGAACCCCTATGTTATTTTAAATGAAAATATCCATACAACCCCATGAACACATGAAGCAGTCTCAATTTATTCAACAAATAACAAGTGTATGGCTTAGTTTTCCAGATATTTAAAAAAAAAAAACAAATGACAGCATAACCCCTGATGAAACTAAAGTGAGAAAACTGTTCTCAAGAAGGGGTCTCAAGACATCTCTGGATAGACATCTCCCTAGAAGTATTCTCTAGTAAAGTGTATTCCCTCCACGAGCTGGAAGGACCTTTGCGCATCTGCGAAGCATGCTCCGCATAAGTCGAAGGATGTCTGCTTGAGGAATGTTTTGCCATTCTTCAATGAGGACCTACGAAAGGTCGCGCAGTGATTGTGGACTTGTTGGAAGTTGCCTTATGCGTCTTTCGACCAAGTCCCATATATGCTCGATCGGATTAATGTCCGGACTCATTGCTGGCCACTCCAATTTTGCAATGTTCAGTTCTTAGAGAAATTCCGATTGGCACGTGCCGTATGTGAACGAGCATTATCCTGCATAAGAACAAAATTGAGTCCCAGAACACAAGCAGCAGACACTGCGTGATCTTCGAGAATGTCCCTGATGTAGACTTCAGAATTGAGACGTACTGGGACAGCAACGGGATCAGTACAGCTGTCGATAGAGATCCCCCCCCCCCCGCAAAACATGACTGAACCACATCCCATCCTGTCTGTCTGTTGCATTGCTGCATCTGCAAAGCGCTCCCCAGAGCATCTCTATACACGCTGACGTCCATCACAATGAGTTAGGCGAAATCTGGACTCCTCTGTAAAGAGAACATACCGCCGCTGACGCAGGTGCCAGTTGATGAGTTCTTGGGGACACCGACGTCGGGCTTCTCGTGTCGGCGCGTGAGATGAGGTACACGATTCGGCCTTTTGGCTCCCAAACCATCTTCCCGTAGTCTGTTTTTGTTTTGCAAGTCTTTAAGGCGCTATAAAAAAGTATAGAGCCAGGATGAAAATGCAAATCAACCTAGCAAATCCATGCTGATTTTGTTGCTTTTTTATAGACGTGAATTAGATGATACAAAACGTTGTTTCCAGGAGCATTTAACAACGAATAAGGAATCAAATGCAAATGAACAGCTATTATGCCAACTTACCCTCTTGCAAGTTGGAAAAAAGTTTACAGTCATCCACTTTCTTGCATATTTTATTAGTTGAAAGGATTATTTAAGGTAATGAAAGTATACAGCAATGTCATATGAGAGCATATACCACACTGGTTGTATAATATAACACCAATATACAAGATGCCAAAAGGGCAACATCTTTCAGAGTATAATTGTTGCTCTTAAGGAATGCGGAAAGAATGGATTTGAAATTGCGAAAAAAATTGGACGTTCCAAATCAGCTGTTAACAAATTTCTCCAAAATCCAGATAAACATGGAATGGCACCCAAATCTGGTGGGCCAAGTGCACTTTCTGCTCGCCAGGCATCAAGAATAAGAAGCATTGCTCGTCATCAGCACCTCTCTTCTTCGCAGATTGTTGCCGAACTAGACCTCCCGTGCACTAGTAGAATCGTATGAAATGTGTTGCGTTCTTCTCCAAATCTGCATTACTCAAAAATGGAAAAAGACCACCCCTGACAGCAGCTCATCGTGAAGCGCATGTGGCGTTTGCTAAAAGAGTACATTACGAACGGTGACAAGCGGAAGAATATTGTGTTCTCAAACGAGAAGAAGTTCAACATGGACGGACCAGATGATTTCAAGTACTACTGGCATGATATTCGAGATGAAAAGGAATTCTTCTCAAAGAGACAGTTTGGAAGTGGCTCAGTAATGACTTGGGGAGGGTTTGCTGCTGGCAGAACTACACCTATTGCATTCGTATCACACAGGATGAATTCCGTTGCATATCAAGATATTCTGGCGGATAATCTGCTTCCATACGGTCCGCTCATAACAGAGGGTGAATGGATTTTCCAGCAGGACAATGCTGCATCTCAACCAAGAACTGGTTTGACACTAATCTTGTGATTGCTCTAGACTGGCCATCCCGGAGTCCAGGTCTCAACCCAGTGGAGAACATGTGGGGAATCTTAGTGCGTTCTGTATACAGCAATTTCCGCCAGTACAGTAATAAAGAAGAATTGGTGACTAGTATCACTGCAGCATGGCAAAACCTTGATCCAGGAGTGTTAGTGAAACTCAGTGAATCAATGACAAACAGATTAATAAAGGTCGTTGAAAAATAGAGTGCCTTTATCGGGTATTAAACGTGAGATCTAAACTTTTTTTCTAACTTGCAAGTGGCTAGGTTGGGATAATGGCTGTTAATTTGCATTTGATTCTTTATTCGTTGTTAAATTTTCCTGGAAACAACGTTTTGTATCATCTAATTCACGTCTATAAAAAAGCAACAAAATCGGCATGGATTTGCTAGGTTTATTTGCATTTTCATCCCGGCTCTATAATTTTTTCCAGCACCTTAGCAGTTGATGTTCGTCGGCGAAGAGTAGAAGTTTGAAGATATCGGTCTTGCATTCTTGTCGTTATGCATCTGCGTCCTTGTCCAGCCCTTCGCGAATAACGACCAGTCTGTTGGAAACGATTCCATGCACGATGTATCATTGAAGGTGACACTTGAAGCTGTCTGGCGACGGACCTGATTGAGTAGCCTTCTTGGAGCAGCGAAACAGCTCTTGTAACGTCCTCCAGCCTGAAATGCTCATTTTGTCTGAATTAAACGTCCGAATACTGTATCAGAACTTTAACATGCAAAGAAAGTTTAGCATTCTGTTTTTAAGGAGTCTCTGACATTTTCACTATAAACTCACAGAAAAAAGAGAAACTCGAAAAAATACTCAGTGATTTTAATAGACCATATCTAATTTATCAACAAACTATGAAACATATTATCGGAAGTCTTGATCTTAAGATTTTACAAATGTTTTCAGAAGTGATCCCCGAACTCTTTTGGGCAACACCATTTATCAACACAATCCAAATGCATTATCTTCAATGCCTCTTATGCCTTCACTCCCAAAAATAAAAGAGTACTCTCCCAAAGCAAAGTGTAAATCTTTTTTTTTTATTAGAAAACAATTATGGTTGTTTTTTAAACATTAATAATGCATATGATTTCCAGCAGCACAAGTAACAGTTTGACATCATCTCCGCATGCTCTGGACTAGTTTGCAGATGTCTTTTTGTGGTACTCCCTCCCATTTTTCAATAAGGGCTTCACTGAGCTGCTGTGGAGTCTTAGGTGGTGGTGCATACTTGCGAAGGCATCTGTCCAGCATACCCTACATATGCTCGAATGGGTTTAGGTCAGGATTAATTAATGGCCACTTCATAACCGTAATTTGGCATTCCCTCAGGAAATCCATAGTTGTTTGTGTAGTGTGAAATCTGGCATTTTTCTGCATTAAGATGAATTGTAGACAATACCATATGCAGCAATCACAACATGACACTCCCAAGAATGTCATCAATGTAACGTTAGCTGTTAAGATTCTGAGAGATGATGATAAGGTCGTGTGGTTGTTAATACAGGTTTCACCCCACCCTACATCCGAATTTATAGAATTCTTGCATCATTGAAGGGCTATACTGTTCGTTTATGCATCTATACACATATATGAAACCTTAGCTCATCTGTGAAAAGCATACGCTTTCAGTGACGAATTTGCCAACCAGCATAAGTGCGGGCAAACATCATGCGTGCCCATAAGTGTGCATTACTCAAACGTAAATCTTTTGCTGGTTGATGTGGTCTCAGGTTGGCCTCCCTCTGAGTTTTTTTTTTTTTTTTTTTACTTGCCATTACTCACCTGTTTCTTGGAACCGTCACAACGTGACACTCCAGAAGGGCTAAAATGCAGCTTATTTGCCACATAAGGCATAGAATGGCCTTCCTGGAGTAATGTAACTGCAGCAGACATTTGGATTTCAGAAGATGTCGCCTTTTGCGTACTTTGTGTAAACATCAATGAGAGAAGTGATAACCTTTATTATTATTCAGCAAAATCACAAGGTTTTGTTGAGATAAAGTGGGCTATTACATTTTGTTTTAGGACGGGGTCCTTCCTTTTTTGGCATAAAAACAAGTAAAGAAAGTAATGAGGTTGATTTGATTTTTATTAATGAATGACATTGGTGTCTTGTTTCACTTTTTCTTTTGAAGTTTATCATTTAGATGACGGATGGAGGCTTTGGAAAATGTGTTCCCCTAATTCATTGTGCCAAAGTTTTTCGACTCGCGAACCCCATTTCACTTTTTTTTTTTCATTTCACGAACCACTTTCACAAAATTCAAATCCCTGACTTATAAATATGCACATACAATGAGAGGAATCCGCCATCACGAAAAATATTTTGGCAAACCCCTTGAAACATTTTGCGAACCCCAGTTAGGGAAATACTACCCTAATTGTTTTGAGCAGTGTATATTATGTAATAGCTATATTTACCAGTATATAAAAGGTAGTCAAAAACTCCTCCAACATTATATTCGTGACGAGGTCTTGCTATGTCACGATGAATTCTTTCTATATTAGCATTGTTTTTATAAGGAGAATATTGCAGCTTATGAGAAATTTCAGAATCTGGAACGTCGTGAATATCTCTGCACTCCAACTTACTGTAAATTGAAAGCATTTCATAATACAGTTCTGGCAAGGAAGGATTTTTCTGGTTTGGTGGGTTGTGTGGGAGGGAGGGGAGATAATTAAGGTCACATTTTTATTTTTCTATAAATAATTTCTATAAAATCCAAATCCACATCAAAATTTCCTTGATCTAACAAAAGAATTACATAAACATGTACCTCAGAGATTGACACCAAATTGAAATGTTGCTCATCTAAAGCTACTACTGATGCTTGAAAATAAGAAATTGCGACATTTTGTTTTTCTCAAAATAAACCCCGAAAAACGAAAAAATTTGAGCACATATAGCCATACAAAGACGCCATTGTTAAAGCCATATTTAATGCAGTATGCCTGTGTGTGTGTGTGTGTGTGTGTGTGTGTGTGTGTGTGTGTGTGTGTGCATGTATGTATGAATGTATGTATTGTTGCGTGCATCTTTCTATCAGCATGTTAATTTCTGGGAAATTATTTTTTCCCCTTGCCAACTTGTGGCCTTCTTGCCACAATGTTTTTTTTTTGGCTCTGGAAGTCAAGAGTTTCGTTTTCCATTTTCTTTTCTCTGGGCTCTGTTATCATCCACCCGAGTGTTGGTGCATCCTCATTTTGATCTCCTGTACCTCTCTTGCCTTGACCGTTTTTCAGTTGAGAATACGGTATATTTAGTGTTAAACCGTATATTTAGTTTACATATTTCCGTTCGAGGTTGTTAAACCCTACTGAAAATATGCTTCTCCATTAGTTTAAGGGAGGTTACTGTGTCCCCCTCCTACTTAACAATTAAAAAGGGTTCACGCGACGTGTTCTGGTTACATTGTGCTGTCTCTTAACCGATCGATATGGAGTCTTGCTTGTGTTATCGTGTTCTTACCTTAGCGAGGAAATATGCTTTTATTTTCCTCACATTCTTACCTGGCCAGGTTATTAATGGCTTAATTTAAAATATTACTGTAGAAACGATTTTCTGTACTGTACTGGCGACTATACATCGATCGGGGTTTTTTTTTTTTAAATGGATATTTTTTTATGTAAGCATTTTTGGGTATTACGGAACGTCGAGTCGCGAAACAGTAGGATTCTTTGATTTACAAAGATAAGATTTCACTAGGGTAATTAACCGGCTTGCAGTTTGGAGAAGTCTACTGAGATTTTTTTTTGCTATGTTGTACATGTATTTTTTCTTATTTTTCCTCTTTTAGGTTGACCGATTGATTGAGTTCACCATTTGTGGTTGGCCCTAGAAAATACTCGTTTGAAAGCGATTAATTATATTTATTATAAGGTTTTGGAATTATTAGCCAAAATAATATAAAAATATATAATTATTAAAAGCATGAGTAGTAATTAAGCTAAGAATTTTTAATCACCTTGGATAATTGTTTTAAAAACCGATTTCGTTTAACGAGTTTCCTCTCATTGTTGTGCATCAAATTTTCTTTGTCGTGAGGGGTTTCTCTTTTAGACTGGTTCGCTCATTTGCTTACTTTTAGCACGTGTTTTAGCAGGAGCTCGAGAGGATAACGCATACATGACGGTTCCTTTTTCCCCTTGGTAAAAACAGTAGTCATATGGGGTTGGTTGAAGTAGCATCGCTTCGTGATAGTCGCCTTATATGGGCTTGATGGCTAGAAGAATTTGACCTTCATCTGCAATGTCGAGACATAGCCAGGGTAACCATATGCTGATAAATTACCAATCCGTATAGAAACTTTGAATTTTCAGCTCCAGCATGACGTTCTTCTTACGGAATTGATGAATATTGTCCAGGATCTTTTTGGAAGTGACCGTCGCGTTCTTGAGCCAATAAATGTCCTTTAGATTTTACAACGGAGCGAGGAATATCCCTCGTTGTATTTGCTAATCATCTACATCATAATGAGTACTTTTATGAATAAATGTTGTTCATTTTAGTCCATCATATTATATCTTTCGTCTGGAGCATGCTGTCCTCTGTTTGGAACTGTCGCCCTGATGTTAGTTAATTTACTCACTACCTCTTCCATGGATTGCGATTGGATTCACTAAACTCTTCCAGACTGGAATTTCGTCTTAATGCAAGTCACCATTTTGTTCGCATACATGAAGTTTTTCTTGGTGCTCTGTGATTCGCGTAATGTTCATCAGCTTCCCTTCCAGACCCGCTGCTTTCTTCAAATCTAAATTTTGTCAACCGTTGATGATTTTGTCATGAATTTTACTTATGGGTCAATTTAATTTTTTTACCTATGTTGAATTTATTGCTTAATCCAACTTCCCCTTTTATGTAATTTTGTTTTTTTTTTCTAGTTTACTCAGCAACTCCAGTTTTCGTTTTTTGTTTTTTTTAATAATTTTCAGCTGCTTTCGTGAGAGCCTCAATTATCTGTTTTTATGTTTGGGTTGTGTTTGCGCGTGTGAGTCATGTGTATTGTTTTTTTTTGCATGATTACTTGTTTTTATGGCTTTGATTCATTTTATGTAACTGATTGTAAGTAGTCATATTTTTATATGGTAATACGTGTATGTCTTTATTCTATATTTATATTTTTCTTTAGGTGAGGCTTATCTGGAGGTGACTGGTGCCATTATTACTATGATTTTTTTCCTTTTTTGATTTTTTTTTCTTATTCTATGCCCCATTTTTTTTCTTTGCTTTAGTTTTGTTTTGTTTCAGCTGTTCATTTTATTTTTTCCTACTCTTGTGCAATTATATTACTCCTTATTTATTTATTTATTTATTTATTTAATTATTTATTTATTTATTTTATTATTATTAATAAATAGCACCCAAGAGGGTAAGTGAAAAGAAATTTACCACTTAAGACAAATGTAGTCTAAACGACATTGTCGATAAAATAAATGTACAGTTGACTTTTAAAATGACGACATGACAATCTACAAACTTGTGCTGTACATTCGAGGGGAAAGCGTCTAATCTCCAAAGAAAGTTCATTCCAAAGTATTCGTGATTGCATTGAAGGGGAAATGTCTGTCACGGGATTTTGTTGTTAACTGGGGTATGAGGAATTTCACATATCTGGTTGTTCGAAAGCCAGTTGCTTCGTTCAGCCATTGTCGGACAAACACTATTGGATGGTCCTTACAACGAAGCGCAGAAGACAGTTCGACAACTTTTCTAATAATTTCAAGCGTAGGTAGACTATGTTGTAGACAAATTGGACTTATAGCTTGACACTTCGTGAGATTAAAAGCCCTGCGTATGACATCATTGTAAGCAATGGTGATTCGATGCAGTTGACACTTTTTGACACCACCCCAGAAAACAACTTCGTACTCCAACAATGGAAAAATCGCAGTTAAAATATCATTTGACATGTCTTTACATGTTAGAAACTGTCTTATCCTCTTGATTAAATATAGTTTGCGATGAAGGCTAGTGACTATTCGATCAACATAATCATGAAATTGTAATTTGGCGTCAAAGATGATCCTGAGGATTTTGATTATATTTGCATTCTGATTGCCCTTAGAGGCCACAAGAATAACAGTTTTGTCCTTGTTTAAGGACAATCCTCGATTAGCATACCACGACTGCAGGTAACTAATATCTCTAAGTTATGTAGAGTTTTTTCTAACTCATGCGGATGAAACTGCGTGGAAAAAAAATTATCATCCACATAACTGTGGATACACAGATTAAACCTATGTTTGTACATTGTGGCCGTTGCAACTGCATACATCAAAGGGCCTAGGAAAGAACCCTGGATAATCCCTCTATATGACGGTTTTATAATCTGTTTATTATTCTGTAACTGGTTGGTACGGTCCATAAAATAGTCTCTAATCAGATGACTATAAGGTTCAGAAACCCCAAAGGTACTCAAATCTTGCAGCAATCAATCCCTAGAGACTGTATCAAAAGCTTTAGAAATGTCAGTCTGTGCTATCAGGTAATCTAAGACTTTGTCCAGCGATTCGACGATCTGGTTATATAGATAAATCGGTATCCAAAGGACGTTACGTCCAAGCCTGCTACCAGGAATTTTCGGCTGTGTTGGAATTTTCGGCCATAAATAATTTACAAGGTCAGTAAATAAAAGCTTCTCAACCACCTTGGTTAATGGAGGTAACATCGTTTTTGGCCGATAATTGGCCACAGTTTCGTGATTGCCAGTCTTAAACACTGGTACGATACGTGATTTCTTCAATTTTTGAGGGAACTTGCACTAGGCAATAATATTCAGGCATAACTGTATCAAGCTGTTTCAAACAGGCCAGCATACATCCTGCATCATTAACATCTCTTAACTTCATTTTATTAATTGTTGATTTAAGTTGACAACCCACAGGTATATATGGCCACGGGGATTCCTCATCTGTGATTTTAGGGTCCACAACTATACTTTTGGGAATAGGAATACCCGTGGGATTATTAATCCACTCAAGGTAGTGTAAACCTTTGTCCTTGGGAAAAGTGTTACTAGATTTCGGCGAAACAAACCGTACTATTCACCACAAACGAGGGGTTTTGGCATTGTCCTTAATAAATGTGCGCTTAGCCTGAGCGACAATTCGTTTATATTCTTTAGCAGCTGTTTTATATTCTAATAATTTTTCTTCACATGGATCCTCTCGATAATTACTGTATTTGTCTCTTTTACGCTTCCAATAGAAAAACCTTGATGAATTCCACCAACACGTATTCCTCCTATTAGTCTTTATAGGTCCCAATTTAACTTTCAAACCCGCAGTCACAGCGCACTGTAAAAGTATATCTTGGACTGCTTGAATCTGTAAGTTCACATCAGGATTCGACATAACCCAATCCCAGTTTTGCTACCGGATATTTATACGATAAGCATTCCAATCTACATTGTCTGTATTTATAGTCTGAAGGTAAACTTCCGGGAGGCCCGAATTTTCACCAGGGATAATCATTAGAGTCACCAAGAGAGCACAATGGTCACTTCCAGGAAACGTAGTCGAGATAGGTTCAGAATATTGTAGGAGGGTAGTAAGATAGACGTGATCGATCAGAGTTACACACTTGTAGATAGTCGGTTGGGTCCTTTATAATTTGCTGTAATCTAAGAGACTTGGCCATACACTTTAACATGCGTAGGTCTGTTGTCTCCACATAAAAGTCACAATTGAAGTCTCCAACTATAATGTTACATTCACTAACATTAAGATGTGCTAAGTTAGAGAGACACTCAGACATTTGAACATAAGTAGGTCTATACAATGCAGTAACAAATATTTCTCCCACTGGAACTGTTAGTTTGACAGTTAAAATTTCCAAGACAGAATCATTAATTGAATACATAAACAGAGATCGAATTGTTTCTTTTACATATATAGCTGTACCTCCCCCTCTGGAGGTACGGTTAGCACGGTAAAACCAGTAGCCCATAATAGTGAAGAGAGCGTCATCATGATTGGACGTCAGCCAGGTTTCAGTAATAGCACATACATCAATCTGGTTAATCTCTACAAATATACGTAAGCCATCAACTTTATTTGTTAAAGATCTGGCATTGATGTAGCCAATTTTGAATTTATGTCTAACATTACTACTCGCTGGATTTCTCACCCATGCTAGGCCTCCCAGAATAGGTACCTAGTCACCAACAATTATTTTTAAACTGCGGGTTTTTACCATAATATGGTCTGATACTGATGTTTGCCGGCCATTTTTGCGGATCCATGTATCTTGTCAAATCATTTGTATCCAATCGCACGAACGCTAGACTAATCGTTGTTCCCTGTTGGGTAATCCATCTGTCACATACGATTACCAGAAGGTCATGTGCCCGCAATAAGCTAGCCAGTTCAGTTGCCGACACATTTTCATCAATGTTGCCCAGTCTAAGTCGCACCGTTGTCGGTTGTTTAGTAGGAATTGACCATCAGCCTAATCCCCATTTAATGTTGGTATTTGATCCAATTACGTTATCAGTCTTACGTTGCTTAATTCTTCTCCCCTTCAAATTTCCGATCGATTGTCAAAATTGGTAGGACTATTCTCAATAACATTTTCTATTATAGCTGTTACATCCTGATCACCGCCACAAGACTGCTTGTTACCATGATTTTGATCACCATGTAGTGGTATATTCTCAATAATTGTATGCTGGCTCGAATACACCACATTATTTTCATGTACTGGTATGCATGCATCATCATGTATTTGTATCATCTCACCCATCTTTTGGGGCGCAACTGATATCAACTCAGATCTTACTATTTGTGTTAATAATTTTACCAATATATCTTTTGTAGTTGAAATAAGTTCACTCCATAGATGGCACTATTCGTTTCTCCACCATCAACTATGTTACCTTTTGACTGCTCCAAACTCTCAATTTGCTAATTGTAATGATTGTAATTTCATCACCACAAGCTCTTTAAACCCACTTTTCTTGCTTCTTGTGAGTCCTGGCTCTTCCATTAACATCTGTCTCAAGTCCTGAACTATATTAAGCCATGTTACCTTCAAACTGACTCTCGTCTTTAGAGGTCGTCAAATCTTCCTTCCTATCAGTCGCCATTTTTTTTTCTTCCCCTAATCATTTATCATTAAGTAAAGTTTTCGCCTAGAATTTTCTCAACCTGTCTGGCCATGGAAACCTGTAAGGTGTTTGTTCGTTGAGACTCAAACTTCGAGTTCTACTGGTCTGTCAAGACGAAGGTTACTTCAATTGTGGTTCAAATATGGTCTTCGATTCACCAGTTTATTTGTATCTAGCCAACTAGTAGATTTTTTTTTTCCTTCTTTTAAATTATTTTATACTGATTTTTATAATTTTCCTTTTTTATTTTATTTTTTATTTTATTTCCAAATAACCAGTGACGCTTGGACTTGTAATGTTTTTTTGGAACTCGTTTCCTTAAGTTTACCATCTGAAGGAATCTGCTGGTGGTCTGCAGCTCTTCGCCTTGCTTTCATGTTAGAAGACTCGTAATAATTACGGAATCCCGCCTCGAGAGCTCTTCAATTTCAACGATTTTCTTTGATCTCACTGGAGCGAGTAACTCTGTTTGTTAATCGGCGGTTCAGCCTCCAAGCAATTCTTTGTTCTGTATTAGTTTATTTTATTCACTTTTCTACCTTTTCATTTCTTATTGTAATAAAAGAAATATTTTATTTGGAATTTTGATGTAACTCAATTCAATGGAGAACTTTTCACGTTTTTAAGATTCAATTTTATCTTGGCACTTTGATTTTGGGGAGGGGCTATCTTAATCTTAACGTAATAGTTTTCTTTGTGGTTCACTTAAAAACGAAAAGGGAAAATCATTTAATCATTTTCAACTTCAATCAAATAAATACAACAAATTGGATCATTGTACAGAATTAAAGTCTGCTTTATTGGACAATAAACGATCATACAAAATAAAGAATAGTCATACATTTAACGTCGTCCAGGCTGAAGAGTAAGCTGAAGGAAACGTCGGACATGAAACTCAAACCTCAGAGGATAATTTATGCATGATTGCTTATTGTATTATGGAATTAATTGGATGTGAATCGATTAGTTAACTGCTTATTGATCTTTGTGATAATTAATTGCATGATTGTGTTGATTTGAGTTTTTAAGAACATATCCAGAAGTACACAGCATCTATTGGAAGATGGGTTTATATTGTCATGGAGGATACACGTCAAGCAGTGAATCGTTGTCTGCCCTCTTCAAAGTTAATTTGCTTTATGATTTCTAATGGAACTGGTAAAAGTGCACTAATTGACTTTAATTATTCTCGTAATGGTCAAGGGAATGAAGGATTTGTTTCGAAGAAGTTATAGCACAGACAGCGAGTCCCAATTCTAATTTCAGCTTCTCATTATTCCTGCGATCTGGGCATTTCTTCATTAATTATTAAACAGAAGGTTAATTAACCACATAGATGGTTGTCCAGGTCTTATTTGGAATCCAGGATCGATTCCTGGTTGCCCCAGTTGTCGGTGAATAAAACACTACTGCGGGACAAGACAACAGTTTACAAGATTTTATTATACCTTGTCTCGCCAAGATATTTTCCTGTGTCTTCCAACTGAACTTTCTTCTTAACATTTCTACTCTCATCTACCTTCTCCTGTGAATTATATTTTCTCCTGTGCATTAATATCTCTACAAAATCTTCATCTTTCTCCCTAAATAATTTAGTGACATTAGTTATTATACTAGGTAACCACAAAAGTTCTTGCCGTTTTTATGTTGCCATTAAAGAAAGTGATAGAAGATATGCAAATGAGTGTACAGTGTGGTCCAAAATCTGTCAGGGGGGAGCAGGAAGGTTAGCCTGTATAAATACAGGGCTGTTGGGCATTCACATCATTCACATCTCGTGCAGAAGTGAAGACAAATGGAGGTATCGAAGGACATGGTTAGGTGGTGTTTGCTTATGACTTCAAGGTGGGCCTGTCAGCAGCAGCATCAAGTCGCCGAATGTGTCTTGCGTTTGGAGATGATGCTGTGAATGTACACACCGCAAGGCACCGATTCCAGAAATTCGGGTCAGGAGAATTTGTCGTTTCTGATGAACCCCGTAGTCTAGTGTGTATGGTGGACTAGATGCCAAATGGTTCACTACGAGCTGCTATCAACTGGCCAAACCATCACTGGGGACCTGTACTCCCAGCAGTTGGAACATGTGCAACAGGCATTCCAGCAGAAGGAGCCAGCATTAGTGAATCACAAAGGGGTACTCTTCCTTCATGACAATGCCTGGCCACATTTGGCACGGTACCCAGGGAAACCGTAGAGCGGCTTGGCTGGGAAACTTTGTGTCATCCACCTTACTCACCAGATCTTGCTCCAACGGAATATCAACTTTTCCATTCTCTGGACAACTGTCGTCGTGGAAAATCCTACACCAATGATACAGACCTGCGAAAGGCACTCACACACTTCTTTGAATCCAAGACCGTTAAGTTTTACAGCCAGGGGATTGATCAAGTAGGGACACGTTGGCAGAAGGTACTAGATGCCAATGGGGATTACTTTGGGGACTAGCGTTACACTACTTTTTGTGTACATCGTTTTGTTTTCCGGAAATAAAAACTGCAAGAACTGTTTTGGTTATCTAGTATATTTTCTATTTTCATTTTGTAGTTTTTCTAATAAAAAAAGAGTTTTTACATAATTAATTATTGAATTATCTCTTCCCTCCTTAATAATTTTTAACATGTATGGGAATGTGTAATACCTTTTTATTTATTTATTTTATTTTCTATTTATTTAATAGAATCCGATACATCCATCCAGGACCTGTATGGCCAGAGGCCGACAAGTTGGATCTCTGGATGAACATGGATTGATGACTGCTGTAGGATGGTCGCAGCAGCCAGGGGGGGTGAAGATCATGTGTCACTAATGGTCCCCCATCCAGTGATTAGCCATGCTTGATGCTCCTTAACTTCACAGTATTGGTGTGTTCAGTGAAAGCCCACCAGGCCAGGGCCTCCTCCTAAATATGTTTCTGATTTTCCAATTACAACCAACATTTTTTATAATAAAAATGCATATAAGAATTATTAGAATTAAACATAATCTAAAATTTCTGATTCGCTAAGTTTATTTTTACAGAAATTGAAAGGTTGTTACAAGTTATATTTATTTCCTTTTTTTAAAAAAAACAAGAAAGAAGCATCCTTGTTAGTAATATACTGTATTACACTTTGCTGTGAATATTGTGGATTTTATAGAAATTTTTCCGAAATCCTAACATGACCTATACAGGGTGAATTTTAAGTACACCGACACTTTTAGGGTAGACAGTATGGTTGATTCTAAGCAAAAAAAAATTCATATGAACATGGGTCCTAATTTGAATAATAACCGAGATATGAAGAGAAATAAAAATGCCATCATCAAGATCAACAAAATAATAACTAATGTTCTCTAATGCCTAGGAAAATTAAATTTGGGTGAATAATAGGCTACATAAAACTGTGTGTACCGTTAAAATTTGATCGAATTCCAAGGAGCAGTTTCCGAGTTCACAGTCAACATCGTGACAGTCCTCACATGTGAGTACTAACCAGTACGTGTTATGATGTTGACTGCGTAACTCGGAAACTGCTCCTTGGAATTCGATCAAATTTGAACAGTATACCTAGTTGTATATACCCTATTATTCACTCGAATTTCATTATCCTAGGTGTTAGAGAATCTGCATTATTAAATTGTTGATCTTGGTAGTGGCATTTTTATTTCTGTTCATATCTTAGTTATTGTTCAATTTAGGACCCATGTTCATATGAACTTTTTTGCTTAGAATCACCCATATTACCTTCTCTAAAAGTTTGTCAGTGTACTTAAAATTCACCCTTTAAATGAATAACCATGTAGTTGAAATTGTGAAAATCATGGATTTTGAAAATAATAAGAAAACATTACTATAGTTTTTCATTACCTCGGCTTTGGTTTAGAAGCTTCAGTAGATAAAAAAAAAGATTGAAGAAAAGGTTCCAAGTGTTGTCCTTTCTCCTTTAATAATTTCATTGGCATTGTTTTAATCATCTTTCCTATTGTGAAAAAAATAAAATTCTGTTAAAAAATCTTATTTTCATACAGTATATATGCCACATTTACAAGATTATTAGTGACCTCAAATATAAGACGATCCCCCAAAATTTGAAAGTATTTCCAAAAAAAAAAATTTTTTTAAGTCAAAAAATGAACTATATGTATTCCCACAGTATCGAAATTCTACTAACAATATATTACCAGGGATGGATGAACGGGCGTACTACACATTTAACTCTTACATGTAAATTAATAAACAATTTCACTTACAAGGGATGCACACGTTGTTACACAATGCATTTTTTTTTGCATGCAAGCATACCTTGAAATCTATAGCATTGCTTTCAGGTGAAGTGGATTCATGCATATTGTTGAGTAGTAGAAGAAAGAAGTTGAGAGAGCAATAATAGACATACGTACACCCGGCTGTAACAATGGAGTCTTTGTATGGCCAAAGCCTACATGGATTATGAAACCCTCTTATTCCTTGTATGCTATAGTATGGCTATAGACAATGTGCCGCTGATCGCTTTTGCCACCGAGCGGCGCTATCTCTGCTGCACTGTCCGCCATTATAGTCATTTGACTTTTGTGTACTCAGTGGCTCACGTCAGTGCAAGGTTTTAGTTTTTGACAGCTTGTAAGTTTTGTTTTCTGCTCAAATGCCTTTTCAAAAGAGTCCAGGTAATATATGTGCGGTAGAAAGTTGTCAAAATCGTTATCGCACTTTCTATGTAAGGAAAATTGAAGAATGACTGAATCCCGGGTGGCATTAAAACCATAAATGTCTTGCTTAGCCTCCTTCATGCTTCACACATTTCCGATGTGAATAAAAAAAGTAATTTGCAAAAACATTTTATTTAATTTTTACAAAATTCACTATATTCATCATTCATATTTAAAATTCCTTGATGAAAATCTGCTACAATACATGCCAAATTATTATGACCACCCCCTTAATACAGTGTTGGGCCACCTTTTGCTCTTATTACTGTTTGCATTCTTCGGGGCATGGATTCTATGAGATGTTGGTAGGTTGTAGGAGGAATTTGAGACCAACTCTGAAGAACTGCACCTTCCAATTCCTGCAGATTTGATGGTGCTGGATCCCACTGCCTGATGGCCCGTTCGATCTCATCCCACAAATTCTCAATGGAATTGAGATCTGGCGATTGTGCAGACCAACGAAGCAAGGTAAACTCTCCAGCATGTTCTTCGAACCATCTGAGGACGATGCCATCCTTATGACAAGAAGCATTGTCCTGCTGGAAGTATCCATCCCTGTCAGAGTACACCATTAACATAACGGGATGTACTTGATCTGCGACAATACTTAAATAATCTTAGGCACGCACACGTCCGTGCAGAGGAATCAAAGGACCCAAACAATGCCAAAAAAAATCCCCCAAACCATAATACTGCCGCCACCAGCTTGAAGTGTTGTGGCCATGCAGGTGGGGTCCATGCTTTTGTGTTGTTTTCTCCATATTCTTACCCTGCCATCTGCATGATGCATTTCAAATTGTGTCTCATCGGACCACATGACCCTTTTCCAGTCATCTACTGTCCAATCCTTGTGCTCCTTGGCGAACTGGAGACGTCTGCTCTTGTTCAAGGCTGACAGTAGAGTCTTTCGAACTGGTTGTCGGCTTCCATAGCCTAAACGGTATAATGAGCAGCGAACAGTTCGTTCAGAGGCGGTCACAGTTTGTCCTTGATTAAGATTTGCCGCTATTTGACGCACTGTTGCTCTTCTGTCGCCCTGGACAACTCTGGCCAATCTCCTTTCAGCTCGACGAGCCTACCTCATTGAGGAGCCTGCGACGACCACACGCTTGATATTGAGAGCTGGTTTTTTGCTTGGTAGTCCACTCTCTGTAAACATTAATAAACCATTGAGGAATGACATAACCAAGTACCGAAAGGTTAAACTAAACCATTCTCGGAACTATTTTTTTAAACCATTCTATGTTAACATTAGAAGTTTCTAATGGACCATAATGAGACCATTAAACCACGTACCTTTGAAATAATTTCAACTATCATTAATATTACATTATATTCATTCATGACACATAATTCCAAGCTGTTTGATATATTACATGCTATATTTTAGCATTGAAAGTTCCAATGAATCATAAGTGCTCCACTAACCCAGGTTCCTCAGAACCAATTTCGACTATCATTAATTTTACGTTATATTCATTCATGACACATCATTCCAAGTCGTTTAATATATTACATGCCATATTTTAGCACTGAAAATTTTTGAGGGTGTCATAAGGGTACTAATAGAGCACGTGTGATTGTTTCGATTCCAACCATTTTCAAAATGGTTCATTCCCAGAACCATATTTATTACCGTAATTGGCGAAAATAGTAATTTACATCCGCTTCTATCTCGCCATTACGATTTGTTTGATATATTACTTAATATATCTCTTTATTGAAAATTGCTAGGTGGGGTCGTAAACGTGCCATTTGTGCACGTGCTATTGAACAGATTTAAATAATATTTGTGACTGATTCGTGCCATGTACCATGTTCATCGACTGACGAAAATAATAATGAATATTTGCATCTATCTCGTCATTACGATTTGTTTGATATATTACTCAATATAAAACTTGTGACAAAGTTCAGTGAATGATGGCATATTGAGAGTGGATTGCTCGCTTCCATGAAACAGCAGTTACTATCCTTCAAAGTAATCCCCGTCGATGGTAATGCACTTCTGGGAACGCCTGTACAAGTCCTGGAAACTCCTAGCGTAGTCGTTTTTAGGGATAGCCTTCAGTTAGGTCGTAACATTACGTTGGATGTCTGGCCACTTCGGGGGGGGAGTCTTCTACGGTGTTCCGGCCTCCTCGGAACTGTTTAAACCACTCATAAACACTCTTCAAAGTAATAGCACTTTCTTTGTAAACTGTTGTCATCATTTCATGAGTCTCTTTCGTTCGCTGATCCATTTTGGGTTTCGACCGCGCGTACTATGCCTTCTCTCTTCAATGTCCTGTTTAAACACAATAAACACACTTGCAGCACTGATTCTCTCAAATTTGTTTAAACATGTCTCGACCTGTCTGGGGCAGGATACGATGATGGTGCACTCTTACGACCGTTAGCAATTTGACATCATTCACCGAACTTTATTGTCACAGGTTATATCTTCCCATTGAAAATTGCTAGATGGGAAAATAGAGGTACCATTTGTGCACGTGCCAATGAACCGATTTAGATAATATTTACAACTGGTTTGTGCCATGAACCATATTCATCGACTGACGAAAACAGATTTTGAAAATCTTCCATAGCCTCGGAGGAGTTAGAGTTACAGACAGACAGAGACAGATAAGACACGTTTCCCCACACTGATAGCATAAAGCACCTTTCGGTACTTAATAACTGCTGCTCTTGAACACTAAACAAGTTCAGCTGTTCTGCTGATACTGGTTCCGACACTGCGCGCGCCGACGATCATCCCACGTTCAAAAAACAGTTAAATCAGGTTTTTTGTCTATATCGTCGCAAAAAACACAGTGCAACTGATGGTTCACCTCATCTGCATTCCCTTTTTATAGTGATTTAGCCCTCTAGCAGCAGTGACGCAATAGCTCATTTGCCTAAAACTGTCACGTGGTCATAATAATTTGGCCACTCAGTGTACATTTAAAATAAAATTACCTTAAACGACTACCATGTTTATCGATGTACTCACTATCATATTGTATGCAGACGAGTTTTCATTTTTTCATTTGTCAATTCAAGAAAATAGCAAAGGTCTCATTTCGTGCAATAAAGTTATAATTGACATTGCAAGTACTGTAGTGACCACGCAGTTCATTTTTGATTCTAAATGCGATTTCATTTGTTTATGGTCTTCAAATTTGAGAGGTAAGGAATTGTTGCTCGAAGTAGCTGCTTAATTTTGTGGGACCTTCTGTTATCTGGAATCTGCGGATTTGTTTATGCGTCTTTCAGATTATTTGGTAGAACATGACGTTTAGTGCCCATATTCCATTTCTCTGCTACAACTGTACAAGCAGCACCAAACAACCCTTTTCTTTCAGTATATTCAACTTTAAACAAATTGCAAGATCTTGCATGGCTACAAGATCTTCCCAGAGCCAATACAAAGAATCTTAAAGTAAGTAAATAATGGTCTAAGAGGATTTTTCTCACACCAAACCTCAGATGTTTAAGTTGATTGTTCATCAAAGAATCTTACTTCCATCTATCTTAACACAAGTCTATTCTTGATGAGACAATGCGTTAAGAGACGCCGAAATCCCATGTAAAATTTATTATTGTAACATAAATTAAAATTATTATTTAGTTGCCAACCTCAGTGTACAAATAAATGTGAACAAGAGGGAATTTTTACATAATTTGATTTCCTGAGTTTGGCAGGCCTGATTAACAGCTGATTTGTAACTCTGATTACTCTCAGCTGTTTGCTGTGGTGTACTAAAAATACTTACTAGAATAATTACTCCATGTTTCAATAAAAATACGGAAAATTCCCGCTTATTCACATTAATTTGCATACTATCGTATAATTCCTTCTATATTTAATTAAACACGAAGACCACGAGGAATAAAACACGGGGAAAGATCTTTCAGTGAGCATGCTAATAGAGGTAAGCAGATCAGTGCTTCTTTCAAAAATCGTCTGCTTATAATGACTGTAAAGGCGTCTTACTACTAGCGCCAATAAGCGGATAATTACATGAACTACTCGCAGTACATTGTCTATACGTGCTCAATTTTTTCGTTTTCTCAGTTTATTTTGAAAGAAACAAAATTTAGCATTTTCTTATTTTGCAAGCATCAATAGTAGATTTAGATGAGTAACAATTTCAGTTTAGTGTGAATCTGTGAGGTACATGTTCATGTACTTTCCTTGTTAGTTGTTTTTAAAAATGAACAAACAACTGCACTTTTGTAACAGTGGTATTTAAAACAGTTCAAAGTAATACAAACTGATTTAATACCATTAATAACATTTTCTTCTGATAACATAAAATAACTTTAGATTTCTTCATCATTAAGATTTTTTTCCACATGACATCACCTCTCTCCTGTGCCATTTAATGCAGTAATGAGACTCTTTAGTAATGACATCCGATGCAGATTGACTATGTCCCCAACATTTAAAGAAGGTATTTTTTTTCCTGTTGGTTAAGAGGGTGATTACCTGCTATCAACCAGTCTTCCTGGTATAGTTGGTATGCTGCCATGATTGAGACCAAGTTGAGATCTTTGAGCATAGAAATAGAAGGACTATGCTCGCAATTGAGACTAAACAAATGAAAAATCAAAAACAAATTTTTAAGCATACATATTTACCTTAAAAAGTGCATTGCAAAGTAAAAAAATAATTTTTGGTGCCTCTCGCTAAAATAGGAATTCATAAAATTATAAAAAAAGCAAAGTGTGTTGGAGCATAATTTTTTAATTTTAATTTTTAATATTAAATGCTCGCTGCCTTTTTTTTTAATTGAAGGAATTCCTATTTTAATGAGATGTACCAAAGAATTATCATGTACTATTCAGTGCACTTTTTAAAGTGTATGCTTAAAAATTGCTTTCTTTTATATTATATTTTTAGTCTTGGATTTGCAATCTATTTTTAACCTATGCTTTTGCTACAAATATGTAAAAATGAAGAAAACTGAAGACCATAAGTGACCCATTCCTTACCCCCAGCAAGAAAAATTAAATAAAAATCAGCCTTAATCAGCTTTTTCAGAATTCAAATTTTGAAAATTCTTATACTCTCACAGGAAATAAATCAACAATTCTTATTTAAATAATTAATTTTTTACTACAAAAAAAAAAAAACAATAAAAAATTTCTTTATCTCAGAAAACCCTAAAAATTTAAAAATTAATAATAATGTAAGAGCAAATGAAAAATATGCAATAAAATAAAAATTAAATAATTCTGAAACAGAATTTGAAAATTAAAAATAAAAACATTAAGAAAAGAAAAGCAACATTGAAAAAAATAAATTGGATGATATAAAGAGAAAATGAATATTTTACAATTACAATAATTCTTTTTAAAAAAAATTTAAAAATAGAAAAAGAGTTTATATCCAAAAAAATCTGTTAAATGAGCCTCTACTATGTTTTTATAAAAAAAATGTTTTTATAAAAAAAAGTTTTTATATGTACCATCTCAGCATGTTAAATTAACCAAAATCTCAACCACAGTATAAGAAATAAAGCTATAGTGGTCTCAACTATGACGAATGGGCGGGGTTTTGTGCAAAGCACGTCACTAAAGTTCTAGATAGATAAAGTATGGTCACTCTTTTCCCCGTTATTTGCTGACAAAGCGGCATAATGATTGGTTCAGCCAAGTCACATGATGATCCGTCAACATTTTTGTGCAAAGAAGAGGAAGCTCAGGCAGACGTCAACCAAGCTTGTAATGAAGCTTGTGGGTTTGTTTGTTTGTTTTTTATACAAATCTACAGTTTTATTCCGATCTTGATAAAATTTCGCATACATGACCTTCAAAGCATGAGCAAGGTCACTGTCTACCTCAGATTTCGAAAAAATAATAATTATTGATAAACTAGCAGAGGACCCGGTGTTGCCCGGGATAATTACACAGTATGTAAACAGAACAATCTCAAGAAGTTAAATAAACTGATGTGTTTTTTGGAAATAAACTGTAATAGGTAATGCACTGCTAAAAACGTGCCAAACACACACATATAAACACACAAAGAAACATATACACACTTTTCCCAATCGTCTGAAAGCTTGTTAGGGAGCTGGAGGAAGACACGTGTATCTCCTTTGCGTCATCGACAGAGACTGCCCTATCTATATCGTCTATTATATCCATTTCCTGTTCATTGTTACTAATTCTTGGAAACGAATGTTCTATCATTGTATCATCAATTTATGTTCATTGTTATAATTCTTGGAAATGAACGTTGTGTCATTGCATCATCATTTTATGTTCATTGGTATAATTCTTTGAAATGAACTTTCTATCATTGCATCATCATTTTGTGCTCATTGTTATTGGTGAATTGCGTGTTGATACCATTGTTGATACCTATTGTTGCACAGACTTTGCCTTTCATTGTTAGTCATGAGATATATATTGTTGGTCTGTGCAGAGTGTTTGTGCATTGCGTGTTTATACCATTGTTGATACCTATTGTTGCACAAACTTTGCCTTGCATTGTTGGTCATGAGATATTTCTCATTAATATGCCCTGCCATAACCATGAATATCGATTTTTTATCAATAATTGTTATTTTTCCAAAATCTGAGGTAGACAGTGACCTTCCTCATGCTTTGAAGGTCAAGTATGCAAAATTTCATCAAGATCAGAATAAAACTGTAGATTTGCATAAGAAACAAACAAACCCACAAACATCCTTCTTTATATACATAGAAGAAAATCGATATTCATGGTTATGGCAGGGCATATTAATGAGAAATATCTCACGACCAACAATGCAAGACAAAGTTTGTGCAACAATAAGTATGAACAATGGTATCAACACGCAATTCACACACTCTGCACGGACCAACAATATATGTCTTATGACCAACAATGCAAGGAAAAGTTTGTGCAACAATAGGTATCAACAATGGTATAAAGACGCAATCCACAAACACCAGACAGGGATCAACAATATATATCTCATGTTTGTGCAAAATAGAATTCAATGCATAAAATTCCTGTTATTCAGGGTTTTCTTAGAAAAGAATTCTTAGTACTTAATGCTTAATGAACTGTAAGGGGTGGTTTAACACGAAACCGAAGTGGTTATACGAGAAACCGAAGTGGTTATACGGGAAACCGAAGTGGTTATACTAGAAACCAGAGCACTGCGACTCTATGAGTCTATTGTACTATCCCCAATTAACGACTGGCACAGGAAACAGTAGCAGCCGGGACCGACGGCTTAACGTGCCCTCCGATGGACGGGGGGCGATGGACGTTTCCAGGCGGTCATCCAACCTGTAATTAACCGCGCTCAAGGTTGCTTAACTCCACCAATACGTTAAGAAAGGCGAGACAACCGAGCTACACCTGCCCCCCCAGTACTTAACAATTTCTTGAAAATCTTTAAAAAAGATCAGTAACTGGAGATAATGAGTTAGTAGACTATTGAGAAAGAGTGAAAGACGATAAGAGGAAGCACTCCTTTAGCTCTGTGCTGTATTGAGCAAATGGTAAGCAAGTAAATAGAAGAATCGGCCGCTAGACTACACAAAGTGATGAATGGCCAATTTTTGCTTCAAGACATCGAAAGAAGAAAGGAAATTACAACAACATCAAGTGTATATCTAAAGTAAGATTACGTGAGTAAAAAAATTATTTAGACTAGAAGGCATCCTTGGAGAGGTCCATCCATTGTGAGCCTTTAAAAAAAATTTTTTCGGTAAATCAAGTCCCGGTATATCACCTAGAATGGATTTTTTCAATGAAGAGGTAAATTCCTGTCTTTCGGATTTTTCTTAGAATGGATAGTCCCTTTGCTCTATATTGTAGTGATTGAGTTATTATTTAACCAATTTAGAGGTTTAATTTAGCTTTTTGAGGTTGTTCTGTTTACCTACAAATGTAATTATCCTGGGCAACGCCGGGTCATCTGCTAGTTATATATATATAGATACTTTTTAAACTTCAAGTATTAAGCCTGGTTCAAATAAAGTGCGTTGTGCGTTGCGCCAGTGTTGTCCGTTCCATCAGCATTGTGAGCGTTGTAATCATCAAGCGCTGACGCTGGTGCAAGATGGTGCTGCCAGTTCACATAACTTCCATTCCGAACGTCGGCGTCGACGTTGTGGGATGGCATAAAAATTTGACATAGACTTTAAAGTCGCTGTTTAAACAAAAAAGTCCATAAATAATCTATTCATGATAGATGTTTGTGAAACTAGTAATTCAATAGACTACTTGTTTAAAATAAACTCTTATTAGAAATTAAGAAATAAAAATGGATTCGACAACTGAATTAGCTATTCGTTTTCAAGAGTTTTTTTTATACAAATGGTTTTATATTTATTTCAGCATTTGATAAACCTGGGAGAGTTCAGTTACAGAAAAAAAAATTCTTAATTTTTAGATATCGGAATAAACGTAAGTCTGTTAATCAGGTGGCCACTGGCCTGCCTTTGAAAAAAATCCTTTCAGACGGAATTGACGATGCCAGCACGCAGAGACGAAAACAGGAGAAGGAAAACAAAAAAAGAAAAAATATATAAAAAAAATAAAAAGAAGGTCCCAGGTCAGGGTCACAGCTGACCTCCAACACAAATTTTTGTGAATATATAAAAAAATAAATAAATAAATAATAAAAAACAGACTGTATCAAACCATCGATTATATTAAACATCAATACCCCAAAACATCGATTATACCACAAACATTACTTCACGCTATATTTATTTGCTTTTTGTGGTTAATTATTGTTCCAGAAAACGACTGAACAAAGGCTGGATAATTTAAAGCCATGAACTCAAATCTACTGATCAGCGATCGTTTTACCTTCGTACGGTTGACATCCATATCTGATAACAACATCAACTTCTAATCCGATACACATTACAATGGATCCAACATTTTACCTGCTTTTATTAGCTAACCATCAATTTTATTGGTTGTAGCTATTTTTTTAATTTATTAAAAAGAAAACGTATATAGCCATGGCCTCCTCTAACTACTGTAGTTAGAGGAGGCCATGATATAGCGAAGATGGTGGATACGCTGCTCTATCATGATTGGCTAGCGTGCTTGCTGCTGATTGGAGAACGCTGATACACACCAGCGATGAGCGTCGAAAGTAGAAATTTTTCAACGCACTGAATGCACGACGTTCACCTGACGCAACACACAATGCACATTATGTGAACCATGCTTTAAAATGTTTGTTCATTGCAGTGGCTCTACAGAACTGTTATTTAAAATACATTTAATTTAGAAACGCCATGAGAAATGTATGCGAAATGCCATAAATCATGTAAGGTGAAAAATCCAAAGCAATTTACAACTAATTTTAAAATGTGCATTTCCGTATTAAATATGAGCTTATAACCAATGTTCTTAACAATATCTATTTATTATCATCTGAATGGTTCTATAAAATTATTAACACAAATATTTGTTAGGTATTTTAAAACAAACAAAAAAAAAACTTGTAAATTATTAGCATTTCTTTTTGCTTTTGTGTAGTTTAATACTTTTTACTATGTGAAATGTTCAGAATTGTGTCTGTCTGTATAGTTTTCTTTAAGCAGAAAGAATGATAGGACCAATGTATATTTTGTGGGCTTTCACAGGGTTTCTTCCGTGTGCAAGATCTGCAGCATTTTTTTTTTTTTTTTTGCATTTTATTGTTTAATATAGGATACAGTTGAGGTATATAAACGATAATCTAAACATACATTTGCTTGTTGTAAACTTTTGAAAATAAGGAAAATTAATTTATAAAAAAAATAGAATATCTTGTAGTGGAATGGTCATAGTATTATACTTTTAACGAAAAAATAGAGGCTTTGCAATACTGCATTATCAAAATGACGACTAGTTTATTACCTGCCTTTCTCAAGTCTGCATAAGAGAGGGGTTACAATGCTTTATATACACAATCTCTGGAACACGATTGGCTCGTAAAATACAACATAAAAGGGGGAACAAATTATGTGATTGGTTGAACAATACAATGAAACAAATTAAAGGGCTAAATATGTGATTGGTCGAACATTACATGATATTAAAAGAATCATAACATATTGAAGGGCAAATTTACGTGATTGGTCGAACATTACAGGTTGCGATTGGACAAATTATAAAAAGTCTTTCAGCTGGAGTAAGAGATGGTAGCTGTCGAAATATTGTTGGGAATTTAAAAGTACCTCCTTATTTTCTGGTTTATTTATGATTTATAAATTTCCATGTCTTCTAGTATGGGGATATTTTTTGGGTTATTGGAGTATTTCAGGATATCAGTGGCTTCGTCAATTGTCCTGGCCAGGTGTTTCTCTTTCGTCAGGTGCTCGGCCTAATTCGATTACTTATCATTTACGTATGATTGAATGTGTTTATCAAACCTTGTTTTAAACGAGCGGTTCGTCATTCCTACGTAAAACTTTTCACTTGGATGAGTTTAAGCGGTATACGCCGCTTGTGTCGAACTTAAAGGAAGGAGAAGGGAGGGAGAGGTTCTTTCTGATAAGTTGACGGGTGCTTGAGACGGTGCGGAACGATATATTCAGTCCTAGTTTTGAAAATACTTTGGCTAATGGGTAAATGGACTCGCCCGTAAACGAAAATGAGACCCACTTCTTACTGGTGTTTTGGGGCTTTTGTCCACTGAACGTTTGTAAATACATAGAATTGTTGAAAGCGAAATAATTCTGTTGGAGTATAGCAAGGATGTCTATAGCGTCGTGTTTAGGCGTGGGTGAGGCAAACAACATACGTTCAAAGATTTTGAGGGTCACTGGGACGGGGGCGTTTGTACATAAATTAACAATGTCTAGAGATAGGGTGTAGACATTTTCATGAACTTCAATTCCCTGAAGGTGTTTCGTTAGCTCGAGACCGTTTCTAATGTTGTGGGTATTGGGCAAAATATTGAGGGAGAATATATTTCAAAAGAATTTTAGCAATCTTGTGGGCTGGGATTTTTTTTAATGAAAAATTTTTCTTTTGGAATTAATGACCGATGGAATACAATTTTGTTAATATCTAGATGGGCAAAAATAAATCTTATACATGTACAGCATAAGTGATGCATCCATCCATTGAGGCAATATTGCATCATGACTGTCTCACACGGGGTAAGCCATGAACTGTTAATTTCACACAAGTAGTCTCCTTGTTTTCCGTGATAATGATAATAATTTGTTTTGTAGTCTTTTGAAGTGAATTTTTTTTTTTGAGCAAGTAGCATGTAGATAATGCAATACTAAGAATATTTATGGACACTTTATAAAGTTGGATAAATAAAAATTTGGTTGATGAGCTATGTGGAGGGGATGTCAGTGTGAAATGGAAGTAATGACTATTATGATTTAAAATGAAACAGAGCAATATTGATCTTTTGCATAGTCAAAGAGATAATGTTTTTCATTATTCGAAGAGGGGAACCTTTCATGAGTTTGGAGATAGGAGAACTTTGATTGGGTAAATGTACATTTTGAGAAGTTTTATTTTTGATTTCTTCGTCTTTCTTTAAGTGAAAGCGAGGCCGGAAGTCGTGAGATGATAAATTGAAGAGATGAGGTGGAGGGTGTGTGAGACGGCTATCTTATGATTCTATAGACGCTGGTGGAGCAAGGAGCTCCAACTGGACAGTAGAACCCATGGAGTTGGCAAATAAATGTTGAGGAAGGAACTTCCTTTTGGCTATTTTGATGAATGAAAATCACATACAATTGAAAGTCAATTTACTATGGAATACTCCTTCTCCTCTCAGTTTGTTCAATTGGGGAGTCTATTTGGATATAGCTGTGTGAAGTGGGTGACCTGCAAACCCATGTCGCACTAATTACTAATAAGCAAACTGGTAAATTTTAAATTTAGCAGAAAGCAGCCACCAATATAAATCTGACTAACCTTTGTCGGATTCCGTATTTTAATTTTTGGCGTTTTTTTTTCTTCTATTAAATTCTTTTATCTCACGTTGTGTTGTATATTGAAACAATTAATTATTCATAAATGTCCATTTTACAGCACAAAGTTTTATTCGTCTGGAATAAGTCGACTTTCGTCCTTTCGGACATCTTCAGATTCTTTACAATAGCTTTTTAAATTTCATACAATATGAGTATTTTAAATTTTAAACAATATTGGTCTATTCATTGTTAATGTTTTTCCAGTTACATTGTTTTTTTTTTTGAGATTCAATTATAGTTTTTCTCAAAATATTTTCTTAAATTTTATTAGTTTATATTGTATTGTCTTTTATTAATTTTTAATTATATAGTTCTCTTAATATTTTGTTTTTGCTTAATAATTCTTGTATTTTCTCTTCTTTTAATAAGTGGTTGCAAGAGTTCATAAGGGAGAGTGAGTCTCTTCCACGTTAAAGCTGGCCCCATCATCGAGCACAAACTAGGGGGATTTTAACGTGCTGCCATCTAATGGCGTTTGTCAGCATATCGTCAAAACCGAAACCTTTCGCGATGCTTTTAAAAAAAAGATTCGAGCGATCACTTTGAATAGGGTTTAAAAATCAACATCTGCCCCCTCTGGCCCGGATAACGGCGGCGACCCGTCGTGGAAGAGAGTCTACCACTCCCCGGAAGACAACCACAGGCACTGTAAGCCATACCGCCTCCACTATACTCCATAACGATGCTATATTTACCGGTTGTGTCAGTGACGACCTGACAGATCGTTCAATGACGTCCCACTAATGTTCAATGGGATTGCAATCTGGGGAACGTGGAGACCAAATCATTGTCGTCAAGTCGGTAGCATGTTCCTTTAGCCACTGCCGTGTCACAAGGGCTGTGTGTGGAGGCGCATTATCTTGCTGGAAGATCCGTCGCCCGCGGGGTAAAAACATTCATGAAGAGGTGGTTCCCAAAGAGATCGATGTAGGAAATAGCACGCAGAGTGGATGTCAGATGCACCAATGGACCCATTGCATACCATGAGAGAACATCCCAGACCAATATGGAGCCTCCACCTGCCCGAGTGGTCCCCACCTGACAGGTAGGGTCCATAACTTCGTGTGGCCTGCGCCAGACACGTACACGACTATCGGCCCGTAACACTTGAAACCGTGACTCGAGTCCTCAGCGGTCCAATGTCGATGTTGGTTGGCCCAGGCTAGCCGTTGCAGATGATGTGCAACTGTGAAGAGGGCACCTGTTGTGACCTGCTGCTTCCAAAGCCTACAACCAAGGTTCACTGAATTGTCGTCACGGACACATTTGTGGGACGTCCCTGGTTGTACCTAATGGTGACCTGGCGAATGTCTCTGGCATCAATGAGGCGTGGGTGGCCCGTCCGCTGTTCGACATGGGTTGTAACCCCTCGTTGGCACTCCACTATCCTCTGCGGCCAATGGAATCCCACAAGATCCCTTGTGGGAAGAGCCATAGATGTATTCATTGGCCGCCTCCTGTGGCACATATAAGGTCTTTTTAATTTCAGCCCTCATTATCTGATCGACGCGCCCCCACTCTCCCTTTGAGAATGCTGCCATTCTCGATAGACCCCTTGCAACGGTTGTGCAGGAAAATTGCAGTGTGCTGGCTACATCTGATATTGAGGCACCCATCCGTCTGGCACCAACAATTATTCCCAGCTCAAATGCGGATAGATCTCGGCGTGCTGCCATTTCTGCAGCTAGTATTTTGCTCACAATGATTGTGTGATATCAAGGAAGTCTGTGCACCTGCATTCCGAGAATGGAAGCAGCGGGATATGTCTCATTACAGACAGGGAACCTGATTGGAGGGGTGTGCCATGACTTTTGGTGATTAAGTGTATATGAATCACCTTTATTAATGTTAATGATATAAATAAAATATATACACTGAAGAGCCAAAAACTTATGACCATCCCCACATAGGTGTATGAATTCGTCTGGATCACGTGGAAGGCAAGTAATTAAGTGGGAATGGTATTTAACTGCTGCTGGAGAAGGTAAGGAATCGGTCTTGCACTTAATTTAGCGAGTGATGGGAAAGGCTGCTGATCTAAGCGAATTTGATAGAGGGCAGATTGTAACCAATAGTACTATATGGTACCATTAGAAAACGTACTACTAAACTAATTACCACTATCATTAATTACTCGTTATATTCATTCATGGTACTTCGTTACGAGTTGTTTGATATAATATATGCCATATCTTAAAATGGAAAATTCCAAAGGTACCAAAGGTATCTCCGAAACTGCACGACTGGTAAATTGTTCACCATCTGCCGTTGTTAGTATTTATACAAAGTGGATAAATGACGGTGAAACCAGCAGTAGACGCCAAAGTGTTGGACACCCATGCGTCATCAAAGAAAAAGGACGTCGGTGACTGTCCCGCTTGCAAAGCAAGATCGGCGCCAGGCAGTGGCTCAGCTGCCACCCCAATACAATGCAGGTCCAAGTGCAAGTGTTTCGGAACACACAGTTCAGCGGACACTGTTAGATATGGAACTGAGCAGCAGACGTCCCACTCGTGTCCCTCGTTGACCAAGCGTCATTGTCAACTACGCCTACAGTGGGCACGGAAACATCGAGCTGGACTATGGATAAGTGGAAGAGAGTTGCCTGGTCGGATAAATCACGATTTCTTATTCATCACGTCGATGGTCGTGTCACGGTACGCCGACTTCCAGGCGAAGTGTTGCTTCCCCCCTTGTACAGCAGGTCATACACAGGCTAGTGGGGGCGGTATTATGCCTTGGGGGATGTTCTCATGGGTGGCTCTGAGACCTGTAGTTGTGGTAAAACGGACCATGAAAGCTGCGGACTATCTGAAAATCACTGCGGACCAGTAGCACCTTTACATGGCATCTGTCTTTCCAACTGGAAATGGAATAATCCAGCAGGACAACGCCCTATTTTAACAAGGCTCGAATTGTGTTGGAGTGGTTCGAGGAGCATAAGGATCTCCTAACTCGCCGGATCTTAATCCGATAGAGCACATTTGGGATGCAATGGAACGGCAGCTTAGAGTTCAAACATCACCATGTGGGAATATCTCGACTTTGCGTGACCGTTGCTTAGACATTTGGTGCAATATGTCTCCAGTCAGCTACCAAGAACTTGCGGCATATGCCAAGGCGAGTTGCAGCTGTTTTGCAGGCCAAAGGTAGCGCAACGCATTATTGAGCAGGTTGTGACATTCGTCAATCGCAAAAAATTGCGACTTGTTTGTCCGCCCCCTCGCACGTGGTCCTAATGTCGGCGCCCCTACACGTGGCTACGTCCACTTGGAGCTGCACCAGAGTTATGGGAAGTTCCAGCAACAACCACCAGGCAGCGAGTGGATCGAGCCAGAGCGCAACCAATCAGGAACTAGATGACACGAGGGGACTGCTGGGTAATGCAGGAGGTGTATATATAGCGGGCGCTGTGGAGGGAAATTCATTCTGATTTGAATTCAGTTATGATTCCTCCAGAAACGATGTCCGACAGCAGTCGTGGCCGAGTCTACCAGATCTTCCAACCGTAAGTACCCGTTTTACCCTTGCATTACCCACTGCCGATCCGTGCTTCGTGAACGTGTCTGGTTTGTTATGTATCTAAGACTTCTGACCTCCATGGGGACTCGAGGGACATTATTAATTGATTATTGACTTCAATTATGGTGTGCGCTTAGTTTGCTTAATTGTAAAGCTAGTAACGTTCTTTTTATGTACAAGAAAACTTCCTTGATGAATTCAGTATTTAAGTTATGATGAATTATCCAAGAAACTGCCATTCTAATTATCCTTTGTATTATTCAATTTATACTTGTTACATTAAATTTGTTTATTGTTACTTCACGCTTGCCTCTTATTGACCCTTAGTATAAGATAAACTCATGATATTATTTATTAAGATATCACAATGGCGCCCGTACTAAATTCTTCTAGTGGCGAACACAGTAATTCTCAGATGGCTGTTAAGAGTGACTCTATTGTAGGGTTCACGAATTTGATCCCGACGTTTTCCGGGAACGATGGTTCTATATCCGCGGGTGCATTTTTTGATGCCGTTGATGCCGTCGCGCAAATAGCAGGGAGGCCGGAATCTGTTGTACTGACTGTCGTTCGTTCTAAAGTGAAAGGCAAGGCCGCGACATGTTATAATGAACATGCGTTATCAGAATGTGGCAGCTATGCAGAACTTAAGTAAATCCTCAGTGAGCTCTTTCTGAAACCAGAACATTTAGAGAATGCTGAACTAGAATTTTATCAAGCGAAGCAAAGGGTAGGGGAGGATATTCACCAATATGCAAATTGTTTGCGTCGCCTATTTAGATATATGGCAAAGGCGGACGAAGGTTTTAGCACTCGTAGAAATCAGACTCTCCTTCGGAAGCTAAAAACGACTGTCCGACCAGAACTTAGAATGATATCTCTAGTGTAAAACTCGGAAACATTCGAAAATACAATCGAACTTGCCGCGCAAGCTGAGAACGTAGGCGTTATCAATCATACGCGGACTTGCACTAATAATGTCGAGGCAACTCATGCTGCTGTCCGTTCGGAAATTCAGAAAATTTCTACTGACCTTACGGCCATGATGGATACTCATATGTCTGAACATAAGGTCATGATTGAGAGACAAAATGCGCAGATGGAGCTGATGAAGAAACAGATCGCCTCATTAGAAAGTAAACAAATGGAAAAATCGCGAAATAGGCCTAAATCAGCACGAAAAAGACTGTGCTGGAAATGCAATAGCCCGCACCATATGTCATATGACTGTAATTTAAACAAACGGGCCGAGATGGCAGCCACAGTTTGGCCCACGCGCAACATTTCTAATGAAGTGCTAGCAAAACGCGGGAATAATGACTTATTCTACTTAGAGGTGTGGATAGGGGACATGGCTATCCCCATGATAATCGACACCGGAAGCGAAATTTCACTGATCCATAAAGATACAGTTCAGCAACTGGGAGATAAAGTGACGTTCATTCCAGAAAACATAATCCTGTCTGGAATAAACAATTCCAGCTCCATAAGCCAAGTAGTAATGGCAAACGTTCGCATAGGGCAAACACACTTTAAAAATCGCCGATTTTTAGTTCATGATTTCAAAGAATGCAAACATAAGGGCATTTTAGGGAACGACCTTATCAACATGGCTAAGTTCCAATTCAAGGATTCCCAGGGTGAGGAAGTTGTCACTGCGCAGAACATGGTCATTGACCGTATTACGAAGGGCGATCTCGATACTATTACGAAGAGACAGCTAGATGAGATCTTGACACATCATGTAGATAACTTTGCTGAAGAAATAAAAATGCTATCAGGGGTCACTAATGTGATGGTCAGGTTTGAAATTGACCAGTCTCATCCTGTATTCGTGAGACAGTACCCCATTCCCAAGATTCATCTGAATGCCCTAAAGCAAAAGATAGATTCTTATCTACAGGCCGGTATTATCGAACCGAGCCGTTCGCGATGGAACTCACCCATCCATGTGGTCCGGAAAGATAGCGGTGACATACGTGTCACCCTTGACCTACGCAAGGTGAACAGCGTCACCACAGCCCTTGACTACCCCATGCCCAGAATTCATGACATTTTAAATGACCTACATGAATATAATTATTTTAGTGTGTTAGACTTGAATTCTGGGTACTATCAATTACCTATAGCATCTGAGCTTAGGCACTGTTTTGCGTTTCAGACACCCTGGGGCAAGTATCAGTTGACACGTATGCCCCAGGGTGCAAAGAACTCTGCTCATACCTTCCAGTCCTTCATGACTGATCTCCTATACGACAAATTGTACCAAAACATACATGTTTTTCAAGATGACGTTCTCATTTACACTAAAACTGAGGAGGAACACCTTGAAGTTCTAAAATGGGTATTGGGAATCTTTAGGAAGAACAATGTCATCATGAAACCTTCAAAGTGTAAGGTAATGATGACCAAGGTGACATATTTAGGACACGTGATCTCGCGTGAGGGTCTTTCCCCTGATCCTGAAAATATTATGGCGATTGCAAAACTGGAGACTCCTAGAACAGTGAAACAAGTGCGCTCATTTATCGGAGCAGCCAATTTTTACCGACCATTCATTAAAGACATGTCCAAGACAATATGTCCCTTAACCAACCTGACCAAGAAAGGCGCAAGATTCGTCTGGTCCCGGGAATGCCAATTAGCATTTGATTCACTGAAGGCTGCCATCATGAGCCCTCCAGTTCTCATACCCCCGGACGATATCAAACCCTTTCTCCTATACACTGATGCTTCAGCTGAAGCTTTGGGGGCAGTTCTTCAGCAGCAAACAGACCAAGGCATAAGACCGATAGCCGTTTTTAGCACTAAGCTGAAAGGTGCACAAATCAATTACTCGGTAATTGAAAAAGAACTGCTAGCTATGGTTCAAGCACTCAGGCAAATCCGACCCATAGTGCTCGGCTTTCCTATCTCTTTGCTTTCCGATCACAAACCTCTCTCATTCTTAGCGAGCATAGGGTCAATGAACCAACGCCTTCTGCGCTGGTCGCTCGAGATTCAAGAATTTGACCTCAGAATCTCTCACATAAAGGGCGAGAGGAACGTTGTTGCTGACTTTCTCTCCCGCCCCCCTGTGCGTGAGGGTAATGGAATCGTCAAAGTGAACAGAAGTAACTGGGATGATGACATATAGGCTTTTCAGATTTCCGATTCCATGTTTAGTGAGATATACAACTCACTAACTAAAAATAATAAAGCCCCTGAAAAACTCAGGAAACAGGGAGAATTTAAGATACACAAAGGAACACTAATATGGTTCCCTAAGAAGCAAACTAAGGGAGAGAGAGAGAGAGAGAGAGAGAGAGAGAGATCGAGGCAAAGGTAGGGTATGCATCGGGGAGGATATGAAACTCCGTGTACTCGAGATTGACCACAAAAACAAATTAGCTGGCCACAAAGGAATCACTAAAACTCTAAACGAACTAAAAAGACATTATTTTTGGCCGACAATGGGTAATGACGTCAATAAGTACATCCAAATCTGCCAGAAATGCAAATTGAAAAAGGGACTCGCCCCCTTTCAGAAAGGAATAAACGCCGAATATCCGTTTGAGAAGGTGGCCCTGGACATTGTGGGAACGATGTCCGAGACAAGTAATGGAGAAAAATACATCCTTGTTTGTATAGATGTGATGTCAAAGTACCCTGAAGCCTTCCCTTTGAAAGATCAAAAGGCCACCACTGTTGCTAAAGCATTCATGGAAGGCATAGTTTGTCGCTATGGGGTGCCCAAGGAAGTAATATCTGACAGGGGGACAAATTTTACGTCAGAAGTGATACGTAATGCCCTTGAAGACCTTGGCATTACACACACTTGTATGGCAGCCTATCGCCCAGATTCAAACGGTCTCGTCGAACGGATGAATCAAAACATACTCGAGACTTTGAGGCACCTCTGCGATGGGAAACCCTACACATGGGACAGATTCCTGAGTGCTGCCCTCTTCAGTATTCGCACAACATACAACGAGAATACTAGAGACACTCCCGCCTATCTACTATACGGGTTTGACCCAACGACACCTTGGGATGGGGAATGGAAAGGGGAGACGGACATGGATTTGAGAATTTACAAGTCAGAACTTACAGCCAGACTGAGAGTTGCGCGTAATAAAGCCAACCAAGAAAGTAACATCCGTAGGGATGCCAAACTTAGGCAGCGTAATCAGGGAAGGCACCTGAAAGATTTCCAGGTGGGGGATAAAGTACTGCTTCTCATCAAGGGAAGGGGAAAAAACAAATTAGGGTTCAACTATGGGGGTCCCTATCGTATATCTCGAAAGCTGAGCTCTGTAAATTATAAAGTTCAGGGGTCTGGTTCACGAGACAGACAAGTCGTTCACATTGACAAGTTGAAGGTAGCTTGGGGAAGCATGGGTTCTCGGGGAAACCATTACAGATCCAAGGCTCATCAGCCCCCACTAGGCAGTGACAATGAAAGCCCAGAAGAAGAAGATGTAGACTCCATCAGCCCATACCAGAGTGGTAATCAGGAGCCTCAAGAAGAACCTAATAGAGGAGCCGAACCAGCGGAAACCCCTGCATTGGATGATCGTCCGAGGAACCAGACGGGATACAATCTCCGCCACAGACCAAGAGTGGTAATCCAGCTCCATGAGGGAGGAACGGTTGTAAACCAGATCCAGGAGGATGGATACAGTTCATCTAGTGAGCAAGATGTCACCAAGGAGGAGGGGAGTTGTGACATTCGTCAATCGCAAAGAATTGCGACTTGTTTGTCCGCCCCCTCGCACGTGGTCCTAATGTCGG
>JAHWFO010101628.1:0-12790 GCA_023313115.1 Rhysida immarginata | reverse complement strand
GCTTCTTTTGTGATGTCCTTCAGCGCCTTCGTCGCATTTGCCTTTATATCAGGAATCGTCTCAAATCTCCTTCCTTTCAAAGGTCTTTTGAGTTTGGGAAACAAGAAGAAGTCACAAGGAGCGAGGTCAGGTGAGTAGGGTGGGTGAGGAAGAACAGTGATCGAGTGTTTGGCCAAAAACTCTCGAGTTCTGAGGGCTGAATGGGCTGGAGCGTTGTCGTGATGAAACAACCAGTCACCACTCGTCCACATTTCTGGCCTTTTCCGCCGGATAGCATCCAGACCGCAGACGTTTGAGAACTTCGATGTAGTAAATCTGGTTCACTGTGGAGCCTTGGGGGAGGTACTCGTGGTGGACTACGCCCTGAGCATCAAAAAAAACTATCAACATCACTTTCACACTGGAACGAACTTGGCGAGCTTTTTTTGGTCTGGGAGATTCTCACCCACCCACTGGGATGATTGAACCTTTGTTTCGATATCATAACCGTACACCCAAGATTCATCACCTGTTATGATCTTCGACAAGAAGTTTTCATCATCTTCTGAGCGTTCAAGCAATTCCTGACAAACCTGGACGCGATGGGCTTTTTGGTCGTCCGTCATCAGGCGTGGAACAAACTTCGCAGCAACGCGGTGCATCTTCAATTTTTCGGTCAAAATCTCGTGACATGATCCAACTGCTATCCCACACTCTTCAGCAAGCTCTCTGATGGTCAGACGTCGATTTGCCCGAACCAGGGTGTTGATTTTGTCCACGTGTGCGTCGTCAGTTGACGTGGAAGGACGTCCAGGACGCTCATCGTCTGCAGTTGACTGACGACCATCTTTATAACGTGCATGCCACTTAAAACATGTCGCACGCTTCATAGTAACATCACCGTAAGCCGTCTTGAGCATATCAAAAGTTTCAGTGGCAGTTTTTCCGAGTTTAACACAAAATTTCACAGCAACTCTTTGCTCGTTCAAGTCACTCATTCTAAAAATCCGCCAAACGAAAATAACACACTTCACAAACAACCGCGTAGCTAATCAACCAATACTGATATTTGCAATCAAAAAACGGCCTTGTAATCAGCGGATCTGTCAGAAGATGGCGACACCAAGCGATTTTGATTGGGACCAACAGGGCCCGCGCAATTCAAACAGTCTACGTATTTTTTGAACAGACCTCGTATATTACCAAAATTATTATTTATCGTTAATTTCTGACAAATTTAATTAAACAAACAATTTAAATATTAATAATACAATTGTGACAGTAATTGTTACTAAAGCAAAAAAAAAGAGACGATTTCCTTACGTAAATTAGTCAAGAAACGCAACATGCAATAAAACCTACCCCAACGGTAAACTTACCCTCATAGCATCTCGCTCCCATCAGAAACCACTTCACAACAAATATAAACGCTTGTAACTCGCGAATGAATGAAAATGGGTCAGTGGTGGTGAGTAATATTAAAGTTCATAAGCCATATAATTATTTGACATTAAAATAATATGTTTATGTGCCGGTATGTCGCAGTATGAGTTATTTGATTTTCTCCCATGCACGCCCTATGGCAAACTCATCATTCAATCCTTTATAGCAGCAATACGGATGGCCAAAATTAATTATTATTTCACAGAAACAGTGCCCAAATCATGCTCTTTAATGTGCAACAAAAATCAAAAAAAATAATTTTGAGTCGATTTTTTCTTAAACGTGCCACTGTGTGACGTATCGATAGGTCCCTCGGAGTATCTTTTCTACTATATGTATGTATCCAAAAGTTGAGATGTATGTATTCACATTATGATAGAAGATATTATCAGGATTCATTCAATTTTACTGGAAAAGTTAGTAACAGGAAGCAATACTCTATTTGGTATCTTTCCGTTCGGAAGGCAAGCTTTTTTAGCGAAGTTTTTGGATGCTTGTTTTCGTAACCAAGTGCTTATTGAGCTGCGTTTCTTTTTATTGGTTGAGTTAATTAATTGCATATTGACTTGTATCCATTATTTCATTTTACCCAAGAAACCAATCATTTTCTATTCACGAGGATTCGACGCAGTAATGATTCCTCGTCTTACCCTGTTCCCTGGATCTACAATGCGTTGCCCCAAGTGTGTACTCAAGGAATGATTATACAGGCTGATTCAGAAAGGAATAAAATACCATGTACAGTTTGTAGTGGGAAACAAAATTTTTTCTATAAACATGGGTCCGGAAATGCATCCTTACAGAGATAATGCAACTTGTACGAGGTAGGAATGACATTACAGTAGGTGTTCAAAATGCCGACCCTGAGCCTCGATGCAGAGTCTGCGGACGAGATTCTCGCGAACTCTGGCGAAGATGTCAGGAGAATCACTAACTCCTCCACACGCTGTTGGTAAATCCTTCCCGCTTCAGTAGCATTACCCTGTGCCTCGCCGTAAACGAGAATCATGTCCGCCAGCTCTGCATTAGTCAAGCGAACCATTGTACGACAATGGAGTTACATGTTTCGTTTCCTCTCATTTATAGGAGAGAACAAGAACAATTTACATGTTTAGATCCTAATTTACATGGATCCTACCAGTGCCGTCCGGGTAACGCAAACCTGTCGCCAATGAGTTTGCTTCTGTCCGTCTTTCTAAAGCAAATACTAAAAACTTCTGAGTTGATATCTAAAATATTGGAAATATATTATACAGGATGATTCAGAAAGGTAGGTCAAGAATGAAATACCATGTACAGTTTGTAGCGGGGTACAGTTTGTACCATGTGCTGACGATTCTGCAGATTCATGATTCTTTCCGCATTTATAACATGGCTTGCTTTTTTAGGTATTTTAGTCAGATTAAACTTTTGTCTGTTTATTATTATATTTCATTCGCCTTTCTCACTTTTTGTCAGCTTCATTTCCACTGCGCTAACACTTAGAATAAGAAAAAAACACAAATTACTGAACTCACTGCCGACCTTCGCTTATCAGCGATGCTTTGCAGATACCTGACATATTTTGGGAGGTTATGTTTAACCGAGGATAAGAATTTTTGATACAGCAGCTCAGTACAAAATACAAGCCAAATATCAATGAGGTCCTCCCTCGCCCTGCATTTTCACTATACTTGATCACATCAGACTTTCATATGTTTTGCTATTTGGTCCACGTTTTGAAGGGCAAACGGTTTAACCGATCAGGATGCTGTGGCGCCAGCGACTTCAAAGACTACTGATGCCAGCTTCTGCAATCGCGGCATTTTTTTCACTGAAATCAGGTTTGGCAGTCTTGCTGCCGAAGGCAGACTGTTTTCTGAACAAAATGGATTTCTTCATTTGTTACTACTGTTTTTTTATAATTTGTGTCGTAATCGGCCAATAATTAAGAAACAACCCCAGATGGAAACTGATGCACCAATTTAAACATAGTATTCTATACTTCAATTATTTATTATAATTAATGTGTAATATGAAGTATACTTACCATTTGATCATATCGGTGAAGCATTGTTTATTTGCTTATAATTTTTGTTTTTACTTTTATAAATTTTTAATTTTCTAATATGCCACATGCACATCTTAATACTTTAGGGCTTCATTAATTTTAGGGAGTTGGTGTTTTGTATGTAAAGCGTGTTTTGCAAATGTCGATTTATCGTACATTTATTTAATAGAGTTAATACGGTCTTTATAATAAAATTTGATTTTTTTCACTATTTTTCCTATTTAAAATTTTCTGCGTTCGATACAGTTTAATTGAGAGACACCATTTTTTTTTCTTTCTATTATCTTAAATATTATGAATTTAGTCCGTTATACCAAGAAGATTAAGCATTTTTCATAATCGTTTGCTTTAAACGTTTGTTTTTGCTTGTTGCCATAAGTACATTAAAATTATCAGTATAAATATTGGTTAAGTAATTACAGAGTATAAAGTTATTTATATGCTTGATCAACTGTGACGAACTTCGGTAAAACTTTAAATTGTCGCATAAATTGTAAAACAAAACAAAATAAATTTATAATATAGCACTGAGGTTTAATTGTATCAAAAATTGTATTAATCTTTTACTTCCTTAAAACACGAAATCGTTCATAATGAAAAATTTTAATGTGCTTAATATCTATGCCCATCGCTTTAGACGATCAATACATTCGACATTTCAAGTGCCTCCATTTCTTTAAGTTCTTTAAGTATTTTATTTCCCTAAGAAGAACTAGAATGCAAAGCTCTATTTAGAGATACTAAGCTGCTTACATTTTTTTGTGCCTCAGATTTTTGATCAAATCCTTTTTAAATGACATTCGAATGAAATATTTTTTCTATCTAAGCGGATTATGCACTTCTATCTTCCAAGGGTGATGCTCAATGAAGTCCCACTGATTGAACATAAAAATGAAGCTCCGATTCATTTATGGAAACTTTTGATTCCATTAAAACTCTTTCAAACGATTCATGGGAAAACTTAAGCGAATTTTCAAACCGTAAAAGTTATAGCTTACTTTCAAACAAGAACGTAAAATAATCTATCAACATGTTAATGACACGAATGTTCATTCATTTTCTTTTATATCGAAGGGAATGCTCAATTAAAAATAAAGACAATGGATTTGAATCAACCAAATCTAATTTAAAGACGAACAATTAAAGGTTTAAATAATTACATATCATTTCCTTAGGACTTCTTGCTGATTTGATTTATGCTGGTTTTGTATCTATGTAGCCTTTTTGTAAAGGTTACTTGTTATGGTAAATTCAGTTTATTAAGTAGCGAAAGAATGTACTACTTATCGGTTTTTTTATGTCAGTCCATCTTTCCCCATCATATTTTCTACATTTTTGGACGTACAATGTTAAAATTTATAATGTAGCTAGCTATGGGTATGTCTTCCTTCACTATTTAGTTTGTTATTTAAGTGTTTGAATGAAAATAGAAATAATGTTAAAATTGTAAATTTTTTTTGTTTCCATATATTGAAAAAATAATAAATAAATAAATTGGATTCTATTCGAAAAGTATTTTGTTTGAAATGTCATGCACAGCGTTAAGTTTGATCTATGCTTGACATAATTTTTTCATGATCTACAGATGTTATTTTATTGTGTGTTCCATCTGCACCAAAGTGAAATCTACAATTAACACCATAGTAAATAAAGCAAAATAAAAATACAAACACCTTATTCAACTCTGGTAAACTTTGATTACCTCGCAATAAAAGAGAGAAGATCAGTCTACTTGTCCACAAGAAAAATTTTATACAGTACATACGCCTATTATTTACCAATGGAAGAGTCTACAGAATCATGTACATCGGTAATACTGATCAAGGGATTATAATAACTGAAGTATGAAATTTAAGCACGGGTATCGAGTCTCTCGATATGTCGAGTAAACACAGCGTCTATGCTTAAGGTGCTTCTCCTTACTCGCGTCTGTACTTACAATCGAGTGTGGAACCAGTTGTGTGGGACCACAAACACGGCACGTGTAAGCTTTTCGCAATATCTAAAATCCAAAACGAGTGTAATTTGTTTGACGAAAATTTAAAATTATTGCATCATCCGTAATGATTATTGTATCACTCGTAACGCCTTTTTGGGTGGAAACATTATTGTTAAGTACAGTCAACCAAAGGAAATAATCCACACGAGTTTAATACTTAATATTACATTTCATGCTAATGTGTTGTTTTAATTATTATTATTATTATTATTATTACTATGTATCAACCCGGTAGAAGAACCATGGCTATTACAGACAATGGTACCGCACCAGAGGTTGACCCCCACAGGCAAAAAATTGCCCAAAAACGGGGTTAATGAGGAGAAAAAAGAGAAAGAGAACATATGAAAATGAAAAAGGAAAGAGGACAAACTAAATCGACTAAAAAAAATTTACATACTTATTGTTACTATTAAAACTTGAAGCCATTTTGGCTCTTAAGTCACAAAATTTCAAATTTGTTCTGTAAAATCTATTTGATAATGTTAAACCAGAACGGTTAGTAATACTAGCGGTAGATAAGCCAATGCTCTCCAAGAAAAATGGAGCCTCAAAATTACCACTAAGAATATTAATTAAAAAACGCTGAGTAGCAAATTCAGCTTTAGGTCTTAAAGAGAAAAGAATCAAATTATTAGATGATGAAGAACGCGATAATGAATTAATAATATTAATTATGGATAAAATTTTATGTTCGAGTCTTAACGAGAGATGATCCATATAAGTGAACTCAATTTACTTAAGATAATTGAGTTAAAGACAGTGTTAAAAAAAGTAAACGAAGGTAAAATTTTGCTCAATCTTCTAACAATACCCCGCATGCGTGAGATCCAATGGGTAAGAGTGCGAATATGTTTTTTAAAAGAGCACTTAAAAGAATATGAGCACTTAATAGCTTTTTTAATTATAATTATTTAAATTTAATAATCTTAATAATGTTAACTCTAAATGTAATATTAAATTATTAAAAATAAATTAATATTGAAACGGTAAAGCTTAGAGTAAAATTCAAGTGTGGATTATTTCCCTTTGACGACTGTACAAAGTGCAAGGAAGAAATGTGTAGAATAAATTAAGCATTTCAAAGCACATAAAAAATTCAACAAGCGCATAAATTATAAATAAGATGAAGATTCCTAAAGCATCAAACGATCTAAATGAACGTGTAATTGATACCTAAATATTTCAAAATAATAAATTATGAATTAAATTGTGAGTACTAAAATATATTTATTGTAATGGAAAAGAGTTTAGTCCAATAAACTAGGATTCATTAGTCTTCATTCAAAACACTTAAAGCAAAACGTTAGGCCATTACACGAGTTTGCTCAACACCACCTAAAGATAAGGCCTTAATACTCGGTGATAACTGCGTCATCAAACTGAAACAGACAATGCAACTTTCATTGTTTGCAACAAATGAAATACACGGAACGGTTTTTCGTTTGTTGTAAACAATGAAACGAGGAAGACAGAAAACCACTGATATCCACATAAGATGTTTATTCTGACGAATGCGCATTTCGGCAGCCACGCTGCCTTCTTCAGCGTACACGGAGGATTTGAACAGAACAGACAAAACTGTTCAGATAAGTTACATTCGACAATCGAACAGTGAAGTGTACATTTCTTCGCGTGGGACCAAAGCAGTGCTTTCACGAAGCTCACCATACCAGAATAAATTCCACATGAAATACACTGAAATAGGCAAGAAGCCAGACTAACCCAAAGAGGTCTTCCACATTATGAAAAAATAATAAGATTGTCGATTGTCAGAAGATTGGGAGAGGGGACGGGGGTGGGTGGTATCACATATTCCAATAATCCGGGAAGGAAACGTTGCCATCTTCGAAGCGTTGACATCAAGAATATGCCTCGGATTTCTTATATGCCACTTCACTACCATCGGGTTGTTTAGTATTCCAGCCACCAAGTCATTGTCATGGCTCTTCATCGTCTGCAACATGTTCATCAGGAGATCTTGCACACACTTACCAAGATGAGTCATGTTCAGATCCGAGTGTACGGACTGGTTTTTCACAGTCCTTCTGCCAAGCTGGGTGATGTTCCTCAGGGTAACATTCTGGAACGACTGGAGTTCACTCCATCTACTTTTACATATGGTTGCCCACGCAGGCATGCCATAGAGGAAGATGGTTCGAATCATCGTCTTGTACAATAGCAGTTTATTGTCGATGCTGAGGGCACTGTTTCGACCCAGGAGAGCTATGAGGCTGTACTTAGCCTTCTTTGCTTTGTTCAGAACTTAAGTCACGAGACAGTTCCATGAGAGTCTTGAGTCGATTATAACGCCAAGGTACCTGTAATTGTCGACCCATTCGAGTTCCTTATTGAGTTCCTCCATGAGTTACAATCGAAAATCGACAATCGAACAGCGCAGGGAAAACGAAACGAGCGATCCAAAAGCAACGCTTTCTCTGCCATACTCATCCAGGAAGTAACCAGGGGAAGTACACTGAACTAGGCAAGAAGCCAGATGAAACCTAGTTAAGTCATCCAGAGGATAAGATGGGGTCCTTTTCTATAAGGACGATAGAGTTGATTGTTGATTGACGAGGGGCACAAGGAGCTATGAGATCCAGTATTTGGGAAAGATGGCCTTTTGGATATTATCAAAATTAATGTCGAGGCCTGCGATGCCTGAGGAAATTTCTAAACGTGAGTGGATGCTCCAGAATATCTACAATCTTCGGAAGCAACTTCTTCAGTGACCCCTGTACATAGTTACCAACTGGAGGTATATGGAAATCTTCGGCAATAGAAATATTTGTTGCGACACTCCTGTCAAGTTGGGCTATAGTCCTCAGGGTAACGTTTTGGAATTCGGAGATCCTTCCATCTGGATTTGCATATTGTAGCCCAGGCAGGCATACCATAAAGAAGAATGACTCGTATAACCATCTTATAAAGCAAAAGTTTGCTATCCATTCTAAGGGCGCTGTTTCGCCCCAGAAGAGCAACTAGACTGAACTTTGCCTTCTTAGCTCTATTTATTGTATAGGATATGTGGTCATCCCATTTTAGCCTAGCATTTACACCACACCGAGGTATTTATAATTTTTTACCCACTCGAGCTCTTTACCAGAAAGGAAGAGAGGACTCGGGGGTTTTCGAAGTTTCTTCGTAATGAACATTGCCTTGCACTTGTCAACGTTTAGGTCGAGTCTCCACTTTGCAAACCATTTCTCGCACAGATGTAAGGCCTTTTGTAACCGTGATATGACGTGAACGGGATTGCGGTCAGTAGTCATGATGGCCGCGTCGTCAGCGAACAGATATAGCTTGCAATTAATAAAATGGATGAAAACGTTGAACAGTGCAGGGCCCAGGACAGAAATCTGGGGAATACCAGCATTGACGTCACAAGGATTTGACATGGATCTGCCAACCTTGACACGAACTATCCTGTTTGACAGAAGGGAACTAACCAAGGTAATCAGTTTGTTCGAAAAACCACAATTAATCATCTTGTATATGAGGCCTTGTGCCAAACCTGATCAAAAGCTTTACGGACATCCAAAAAGACAAGACCACCATACTTAGCACAGTTAAGAGGAGTGTTTAGATCTGCAACAAGCCTCCAGATCTGAAGTTGGCAGGAGTTACCTGGGCGAAAGCCAAATTGTTCATCACGAACGAGATTATTTGTTACGCAGAATTAGTTAAACCTCTTCAGAATGATGCGTTCAAAGACCTTTGATAGCACAGGTAGCAAGCTAATGGGTCTGTAGCTGACAGCAAGAGTAGGGTTTAAACCAGGCTTTGGTATGGTAACTATGACGGAGTCATTCCACTGGTCGGGGAAGTAACCAAGTTTCCAGCAGTCATTCATGGCTTTGGTAATGATCGAGACAATATTAGAGGCCAAGTTCTTGAGAGCACTGTTAGTGATGGAATCAATGCCTGCTGCTTTCTTCGTTTTAAGTCGCTTCATGACGTCGGCGATTTCTTGGGCACTAATGATTTCCTCAGGGGTGGGAAAATGATGAATGCACCGGTAAGCGATACACCCATCGTTAACTAGCTGAGTGTTTTGGAGGCTGTCCAAGTTTGTCTCACCAAATGTGGTAAATTGACTTTTCAAGGAATCAGCGATCAATTGAGCCTTATCCGTCACTGGTGACAACGTTGCCATTGCCTGCAAACAGTAGCGGCAATTGGATTGGTCTGTTACCCTTTAAGGCCCTCACAGTTCCCCAGAGCGAATTGTCCTGGACAGACAAGGACTTCATTTTGTCGCTCCACCTTTGATTTCGTAGAGATTTAACCTCCTCCTGAACCTTGCGAGAAAGCCGATTGTACTTGGTCTTGAATGAGTTACATTAGGTACATCACAATATTTATAGTACAGAGTGAAGTAAAAAGAGCCAATTACAAAAATTTCAATACTTAAATTAATCAAGGTAATTTAACTTAGAAAATTCACTAGGCGGTGGTTACTAGTGCTATGTACTATGTCAAAGTTTTCCCGTTTGAAGTCATGTCCTTGATCGAGTATATGGTCTGCAAACCTTGACACCCCTTATATTCCATTTTTGATACATGACAAATGTTCCTTAATCTTGATCCTGATTGCTCTCCGGGATTGTCCGTAGTAGACAGCCTCACATTCAGAACATAGCAATCTATACACTCTGCTTTAGTTTCCGAGCTAACCTTGTCTTTGGGGTTCATTAATTGTTTCTTCAATGTGTTGGAGCTCTTGTACGTGATTTCCAAAATCACTTCTTTGGCGATTCTTTCAAAGCCCTTGTTTAGTTGTCGTTTGTACGGTAAGACGAGCCTCGTTGAATTTTCTGGAGCCGTACGCGATCAACAGTGAAGACCCCGCAAGACTGTTGAACAGTGACGCAGGCCCGGTAAACGTGAGCCATCTGAAAGACGTCGGGTCGCTTTTACACCTACCGAAATTGACCAATGGAAGAATTAATCCAACTGGACCAATGACGGCCCAGGATGAACTATAATTGACTGTCTAGGTTGTTTATTTATGTTACCTTGGTTAATTTAAGTATTGAAATTTTTGTAATTGACTCTTTTTACTTCACTCTGTACTATAAATATTGCGATGTAGCTAATGTACCTATTTTATTTTGTTTCTGACAATCGTCAATCTTATTTTCTTTTTTGTATAATATGGAAGACCGCTTGGGTTGGTTAGGCTTCTTGACTACCTCAGTGTATTTCATTTGGAATTTATTCTGGTTCGATGAGGTTTGTGAAAGCGCTGTTCGTCCCAGCTGAAGAAAGTACACTTCACTGTTCGATTGTCGATTGTCGAATGTAACTCATCGTCCATCAACACTATCGTCCTGATAGGAAAGGACTCCATTTTATCCTCTGGGTGACTTAATTAGGTTTCATCTGGCTTCTTGCCTAGTTCAGTGTACTTTCCGTGGTTACCTTCTGACGAGTATGGCAGTGAAAGCGTTGCTTTCGGACCGCTCGTTTCGTTTTCCCTGCACTGTTCGATTGTCGATTTCGAATGTAACTCATCTGAACAGTTTTATCTGTTCTGATCAAATCCTCCGTGTACGCTGAAGAAGGCAGCGTGGCTGCCGAAATGCGCATTCGTCAGAATAAACATCTTATGTGGATCAGTGGTTTCCTGTCTTCCTTGTTGAATATTGTCCTCAGTGTTTGGCTCCAACTTCTCCTCGAATCCAAGGTATTACACACAATGTGCCATTTAGAAGGATTAGGATCATCCATCGTGAGTAACAAATTTCTTAAACTTAAGTGGACCCCACATAGCCTAACCTCTTTAACAATGGAGTCTTTGTATGGCTATGTATGCTGAAATTGTTTCGTTTTCGCGGTTTATTTTGAAAGAAACACAATTTCGCGCTCTCTTATTTTGCAAGCATTTATAGTTGTTTCACATGAGTAACATATTTCAATTTGGTGGAAATCTGTGACATACATGTTCGAGGGATTCCCTTGTTAGTTACATCGTAAAATAAAAGCAGACATTTGGTTCCTATCTAATTGCAAAAAACGAAAAGTTTTTCCGAAATTTCTTGACCATGTAAAATGCAAAGTCCCACCGAAAGTCGCCAACAATAATTCAAATATCATATTTAAATTATTCCATTGCCAAGCTAATCTCGAAATTAAGTAAGACCGAATTACATTTGTATCATTGCCATCAGTACCTCGCGGACCTTTTAGTTCCATTAGAATTCAAGTTCCTTATGAGGAAAGTCAACAGAGTCAACTGCCACAAAATCAATACTAAATATGACAGTCTGCACAGAAAACTCCAGTCGCTAAGCAATCCTAATATTAAGAATAATAGTAAAGATCAGGTGAATAACCTTCCAAATGTAATAATTAACAAATCGCAAGCAACCTTCTCCCATAAAGAAAAGAGCTTGTTAGAAAAAGGCTTCATGTTTGCTCAAGAAAATTTTAAACAAGATCTACTTGAATCCATCTCAGCCACCCTTCATTGGCACCCTGGGTTAGACGCAAGTAAAAATGCAGACCTCAAAAACCGATTACAGAAACAACTAACTACAATGCTCTAAACTACAAGCGCACTAAGACTCATCACAATTATGGACCCATAATCAAACAGCTGAATGAAAAAGATGTCTTAAAGATGACAAGTCAAATCACATAGTAATAGTCGACAAAGATAATTATTTCCGTGAAGTCCAAAATATGCTAGATAAAGTCCCATACATTGAATTACAGAACAACCCGCTAAACAATCTAGTCACGGAAGTTAAGAATTGCATCAAACAGTGTAAATACATCTTCAAAGACCGCAAACCCAGTGAGCTGCTGCCTTCCAATCCGATGCCACCAAGGTTATATTCATAGGTTGAGCTTCATCGAGTATCATAGTGTCTAATAGAAATAAAGAAAGGGTCAAGAGTAGATACGGTAGTATGATTTTAATATACCTAACGCGTTTCGGCATTACGCCATCATCGGAGGTTACAAAACTACGAGTTGTTAAGCTGGCCCGGCCAGGTATTTATACAGAACGTGCTTGTTACAATAACCAATAGGGGGACTTTATACAAAGTAAAGGTGGTGAGTGGATAGAAATAGAATGAAAAGAAAATGAGATGTTGCCTTGATGCGCGGACCTCATAGAGAGCTAGTTTGGGCGACGTGCGGTATTGTTCTTTGTTCGTGCGTCGGCGTCTATGAGTATCTGCAGTGTGTCTTCGCGTTCGAAATAAATCTGATTGTTGAGTAGTGTCGTCGTTTCAGTTTGTCTTCGCTTCTTGATCTCCATTTCTTCTCGTAATAGGATTTTTGCTTTGTTCTTGTTCTGGCTGGTC
>JAHWFO010101600.1:0-13214 GCA_023313115.1 Rhysida immarginata | reverse complement strand
TTTTTTTTTCCTATCATATTTTTACAATTATACATTTATCGGCAGATGTTTTAATGCTGAATAATCACTTAATGTTAAATGACTGAATACTGTAACAGGTTAATCGTTGAAGAATTGCTTTGACGAGGTGGCCTCGCTGTTGCAGTATTTGCTTTTGTATTTCTTTGCTAAATGTATATAAATAGGCCTGTTATTTGTAATCTCTGAATTTTAAACACATATTATTCCAATAAATTATTTATATAAAACCTTGGCATGGGTTTTTTTTTCATTTATATTGGTGACAGATAGTAGAAATAGGTTGGAAAATAAGGATCCCCCCGCTATTCCCTATTGTTTTCTATGGCGTTCGTCTGCTCCAACCTTCCAGTTGACGTCACACGTCAGCAGCCAATGACCATCGATCACCCCGATAGAGGCCACCTTCTCTTTAACAACCTTGGCCTTCATCGTATGTTTACGTTTGAAGTTTGCGTAGACAAACACAGTAAAACTCAATGCCAATTTCTTGTCCAGCTTTAAATTGTAGTAATAGATATATCAAATGTTCACCACTGACTTTTCACAGGTGTGTTTTTATCTTTCTGGGTCTTAAAATGTTTTTGTCATGTAAAAATCCTGGTCATCTTTTATGTCGTGGTTGTTGCTACATAAAAGATGTCGATCTTCAACAGGAGACATTAAAGAGAGATCGAATCATTAATGCTTTGATGCTAATCCTAATTGTTTGTAAGCTTTCACAGCAATATTTTTTTAAGTAAACAAACTAGAAAGAGTTTCCAAATATTACTTTGTCATTTTAATTCATTTAATTTAACTCCGTGTAAAGATTTATTTATTAAAATGTTTATAGCTCTAAAGCAGGGGTGACCAACCTTTTTTTGTCTCGGGCCAAAATAAATTTCTGAATGTTTTCAGGGGGCCAACCATTAGTAATTCAAATACATTCATATATTTTATGAAACATTAACCACGTACAATCTTACTTGTTAATAAATTTTATAGTAAATAGTTCATTAAAAGGTATTTCAATGGGATGGCTGCTTCTGAACGTTCTGAACCAACATCGGGATGTCTGGTTTGATCTTCGAACTAATGATGCGTAAGGAGTGTTCCAAGTTAACATCAGTTAACACTGATCACTGCTTATTTTTTATGTAGTTCAACTTTGAAAAGGAACTTTCACTACATACGTACTTCCGAAAATGGAAAGCATTTTTTTGCATATTAAGTGTAGCATATTAATGTCTTTCAGTTACGTATTTTCATTTAAGTTACGTATTTTTGATTTATTTTTGTGGAAAATGATTCCTGATCCTTTTTCTTGTCTGTGTGTACAGTTGTACTCAGTTTAACTTTGAGGATTGGTTTTGAATTAATTATTCCTCAGGCCCAAAATCTTCAAAAACAAATCAGCCAGACAGCTAATTATTTCACGGCTCAATTTGCTTCACTTTTTGCCGCTGTTAACAATAGGATTCGAAGTCTATCTTTAATATACGTCATTGATTCAGCCAATGATTCACAGTAATGGCGCCTACACGTTAGTTGTTAAATACGAGCCCTTCGAGATTAACAAGGCCTGAGCATGCTGCTCCGTTTCAATGCTACAGGTTTTACAAATTGGTTTCATACAATTTTAAATGAATTTCATACAATTTTAAATAGATTTAATACGATTTCAAATGAATTTAATACACTTTCAAATGAATTTAACACTCTTTTAAATAGATTTAATACATTTTTAAATGAATTTAATACAATTTTAAATGAATTTAATACGATTTTAAATAAATATAATGTGTGTAAATAAAGTTTAATTACTAAATATTCTACAGGTTTTACAATTGGTTTCATACAATTTTAAATGAATTTCATACGCTTTTAAATGAATTTAATACACTTTCAAATGTATTTAATGCTCTTTTAAATAGATTTAATTCGTTTTTAAATGAATTTAATACAATTTTAAATGAATTTAATACGATTTTAAAAGAACTGGCCGCGTTTGATTTTTTCAGATGCAGTGGCTTGAATTTCATTAGGAGTTGACTGTGTTTCAACATGTGAATTATTTTCATCATTTAATTCATTTTCGCAAGAATCCTTCAGTCGAATTGGGATCACAAATAAGTCCGCCGTTGTTTAAATGTACTGTTACTGTATTTCCTGTGCATTCATATTTTCATCTATTTCATCCGATTTTACAAACGAGAAATGTTCCTAATTTTACAATCGTCTGCTTTGGAAATGTTTGTCGTTAGGTGAAGTATTTTTACAGGTAAAATAGTCTTATAAATTATCGGTAGGTAAACAGTAATATAAATTTATAAATTTATAAAATTTTAAGTTTGTAAAAATAGTTTTAGTAATAAATTTAAAAAATTATTTTTAGAATATTTAGTAATTAAACTTTATTTACGCACATTATATTTATTTAAAATCGTATTAAATTCATTTAAAATTGTATTAAATTCATTTGAAAGCGTATTAAATCTATTTAAAATTGTATGAAATTCATTTAAAATTGTATGAAACCAATTTGTAAAATCTGTAAAATGCGTGCGAGAGCGATTTCCCCACTCTGTCACCAGATGCCCTATGAATAAAATCTCTGTAAAAGTATGTTGAACAACGGAAAAACATCGATGTTTGCGAGGCTTTTTCAAATTCAGTGAGTCTTCAAATAAAACATAGATTTCACAGGTAAACCTATAAAGTAACGTCCTCAAGATGACAAGCGTATTTCTCTATTTTATCAATAGATGACATAGTTAAAATCAAAGGCCTAACCATGGAGAAAAAAACCAATGATATATACAGAAAACCATGTATATATCATTGGAAAAAACCATGGAGGTCGCACAGCATTGCTCTCCAGAGAAGTTGCATCATTGGCTTACTTGCTTTCTAACAGTAGAAACAAAGACGGACTAAATAGCAAGTTTGGTAATTAATTTATTTAACACCTACGCGTTTCGTGGAAACCACATCTTCAGGGTAGGATACAACTGCGTTCAGTCAAGAACGGAGGCCTGCTTTTATGGCCATACCCCTCCAATCAGAAAACTTCCTCATTAGAGGGGTTTACAACAGCAGGAAATCCAATCATCATACAATAATCAAGTACAAGGTAATCCAATGGCATGGCAAGACTATTTGAACAATTCACCAATAATAAAATTATAAACTGACAGCTTATAAAGATAACATAGAAGAAAATAAATATAAACCTTCATGCTTGGCTTTTCCAAGGCAATCACTACTGCTACTGCTGCTACTGCACGACGATTCTACCACTCGACGGGCGACGACGTACCTATTGCAGTCTGGACGACTTTCGGTGCATCGGTGAAATCTCCAAGAGGACTAACAAGGTAGGACTTTTTTAAGTCTTTTAAACTGAGTCGTTCTGAGTAGGTCCGTCTTTCTAAGGACGGCAAAACCCAGCACCACACCTGCTTCATGATGACATCAGGCGCTGCGTCAAAATCTCCTTCCTGTACTGTTAAGTATGCTGATGGTAAAGTGTTACCTTGTGAACTGGCCTACAAAGATGCGTGTAAGAATCCGAGATTTCTGGCATTTGACATTATTATTAACGGACAACTTGAGGCATTACGTACTGAACTGAACAGCAAATATCTAGAGTTAGAATCAAGGGTGGAAGCGCTGTCTAAGGAACTTGGTAGCAAAATTGATAGTTTAAAAAGTGATATTCAGAGTGCTAGCTTAGAGACTGCCAATGGCTTTGCTAACCTTGGCAATATTATCAAGGAGTTTATGGGTTCTCCCATTACTTCTAATTCGCCCATGATAGTGGTAAATCCTGATCCAACACATAATAATGAAAATGTTTCTACTTGCCTGGAAGCAGTCAACGAAGGAAACTCCTCACTACGAACTAGCGTCAAAAGAAGGCACGAAAATGATTCTGCTGACAGTGATGGAGGTAACTGGCGTATTGCGCAGAATAAAAGAAACAAAGGTGGTGTTAGGATAGACAACATTCAGTCTACTGTCGATATCAAAAATGGCGTCTCTGTAGCCCTACGAGGTAACAAAGCTAAGCTTGGTTATTCCCAAAGCAATGTCACCCATGGAAAGGGAGTTATTTACATTCATCCGATTATTATTCGTCATCACGGAAAACCAATCAAGGAAATTCTAGAGAAAATCACAAAACATGTGTCTTTAGATAAAATCATCTGCCACACTGGTCGAAAGGACACCATTAAAATTAATAGTCTTGATGAGGACACGCACAAAATTCTAGTATCTGGAGTAAAGAGTAACGATGTGCTAAAAATCCAGCATCATCAGCTCAAATCAGAAAAGCTGCTGAAATATGTTGTCCGAAATGTTGACACAACGTAGGACCTGGAAGACTTTTGTGATGACCTCAGGAAGGCAAATTATTACCCAGAAAAGGCAATCAGGTTGAAAAAGGCAAATGGTTCCGTTGAAATGCCACTGGTGTTGGTTTTACTCCAAAACACTGAGCATAATAATTCCTTTTTGAGTTTAAAGTGTGTCGGTCCTCTTGCTGTTACTGTAGAAGTATTTAGAGGCAACAAAAGGCCCTTACAGTGTTACAACTGTTTACGTTTTAGGCACGTCTCCCAAGGTTGCACCGAATCGCCTAGATGCAACAAGTGCGCAGGTGACCATCAGTCGAGGGACTGTGCTAATGTAAAGGGTAAAGACCCCCCTAAATGTATTCGTTGTGATGGTAAGCATACTTCAAGTTACACCAAGTGTCCGAAATATGCCCAAGTCAAAAGGATCAAAAGCACCAAAGTGGTTGATGGTAGAACCTATGCTTCAGTCGCATCCAGCTCTTCTCATTCAGATGCAGTCGATCCAATCCAATTGCGCAGCATTTATAGTAGTCTGGGTAACCTTCTAAACCTCTGTAAGGAAAGTGGCAACGTACTGCCACAGGCTGCGTACCACGAAATCAAGAACTGACCATGGACAGACACCGCTACAGAACAATTACCCACGGAAAGCTTCGTTGCAATATATGGAACGCCAGGGGAATTTATCGGAAGCGCATCGAATATTACAATTTCCTCATAAATTGGAATATTGACATAACTTTCGTGTGTGAGACACACCTGAAATTAACCCAAGCTTTTAACTTGCCGGGTTATCATGTTTATCGAAAGGATCGACCTCTGGGTAACAACGCCAGTCAAGCATTTGGTGGAGCAGCTATCATTGTCAAAGATGGCATTGATCATCGTGAGACTGTCACTCCGAATTATGTAGGAATGGAAGCTGTTTCCGTGACGCCGACGCAGGTGAAATTAAATTCACCTCTCTGTATAATTCACCTAGGCACAAGCTTGGACAGTGCGAACTTGATGAGCTGCTCTCTGGGCCCGTTCCAGTGGTTATGGCGGGAGACTTTAATGCTAAGCACCCTGCATGGAATTCCAAATGCTCCAACCAAAATGGCAATATCCTCTATGGATATACTCTAAACGAGATTGACACCTTTGTTGCTGGACCCCTTGATGACATGTACTACTGCGACCATTCTCCTGTCAGCGACGTGCTGGACGTTGTAGTTCTTAAAGGATTCTTTAAGCCCTATAATATATTCACAGTCGACGACTTATCCTCTGACCACCATCCAGTGATGCTTATCTTTGAGGGCTTGAACATCGATGTTAAGATTGGGCTTCACTCCAAACAAGACTGGAAACTTTTCAAGGATATCCTTAGAGAAAACAGCATTTCATATAAGGAGGTTATTGACAACGAGGATATTAATGCAAATATCAGTTTTATTACTCGTGTTATCAATGATGCTACAGCTTCCAGTACTTTCACTACTGATCGAAAGCGTCCTGAACATCTCGACCTCCCTACTTACATCAGGCGTCTCATACTTGAAAGAAATTCCTATAGAAGGTTATGGCAGCGTAAACGACTTCCCTTCTTCAAGACGAAATACAACAGGCTAGCTCGCAAGGTCCAGGAAGAGGTTAAATCTTTACGTAATCAAAGATGAAGCGAAAAGCTAAAGTCCCTGTTAGTCCAGGACAACTTGCTCTGGGGTACTGTAAGGGCTCTAAAAGGAAACAGACCCATCAACTTACCGCCGCTGCTTACTGTAAATGGCAATGCTGTCACGGGTGATCAAGATAAAGCTCAACTGATCGCCGAATCCCTGGTTAAACAATTTACCACTCCTGGTGAGGACAACCCGGATAACTTCCCAAATATTCGTCTTGTCAACGATGGATGTATCGCATACGAGCTCACTCATCGTATTTCTACACTCACAGCAATTTCCAGATCATATGACTCATTTTATTAAGTTATAGCTCTCTGACTCGATTATAAGAATACAGTACTTCGTAGATAAATTGTACGACCCATCTTCAAGTGTTTACGAATCCCCGACTCATCTAACAGCGGCTTTACGAGCCAAGTCATAGGAAATGGGAATCATTTCCGGCAACGATACGAAATCAAGTTATGATAACATGGCGGATAGCGATACTGGACGAATTCGCCGTTCTTGTTAGTAAGAAGATTAATACAAAATTATTAAAACTAATACTACTCTTTAATAGGACAATGGATGGGACAAGTTATCTAGAGACTATCTATCAGCAGAGATAGTTTCTTCAACTCTGGGTGCGAGAACAGGCTCCCTCAAATACCCAACGTTGAATAAGCCATTCTCCAACGTTGTTCGTCTTCCTCCTTCAAAATTTAACAGTTCAAGAAAAATTGAACGAAAACAAGAATCTAAGTAAGTTACACTTTTTTCTAACGTAAATTATTCTTATTTAATAGTTCCAAATTCATTATTGTTACGATTATTTTTTTTTTTTACCCGTTGTGATCTGAAATGCATTTTCACGACACAGCATTCATTATTATCGACTGCTAACAACATGGCTAGTTTCTCGCAGCAAGAATGGATCTATACATTGAAAGCTGTGTATCGGAGCCTTATAGAAAGTAAGAAGGGTGGGTGACTTAATTTCAGCACGGAGATCGAATATGATATTAACAGAAATAAAATGTCACTGTTTTCATTATTGTAGGGAGTGTAAATCATTGATCTAAAACTCATCCTTTTTTCTGCATTTCAGATTGCCAAGGATACAAATATGAGGCTTCCTCTTTAGGCTCCTCGTGATAGTTTCCATTTAGCCTACCCAAAGGAATGGAAAAGGAATCTTGCAGATTTATAATGAGAACGATGTAATGGTTACAATAAAAATAATCCCTCGATTTTTGTGCAAATCAGTTCTGTTAGGTGATGATGAATTTTTTGCATTGTACATTAGAAGTTGAATGTATTCTTAAATCAATAAAGGGCTTTTTTTTTTTTAAATTGATGTTTAAAAATTTTAAAAAGATATCGTTTCTCTTCCTATTGTTGTCTACCGTTCAAGAGCTGTCGTTTTTCTATGAACACGGCGATCGGTATTTTAGAATTTAGCAACAGACCTATCATTAAAATCCTTTTTTTTTCTGCTTACAAGCTTGAAGTTCTATCTTCTGCTGGCGATTTTTAAGTATAAAGAGAATAAAATGCAAATACAGGTCGGTATACAAATGTAAACTTGTGTAAATATCAGTATACACGTGTATAACATTGTGTAAATAGGTGTGTAAGCCTGTGTAAAGTGGTGTATACACGTGTGTTAATTTGTGTACCTGATGTATTAATGTGTAAATATGCTATACAGATGTGTAAACAAAAGTGTAAACTTGTGTAAATAGGTGTATAGACGTATGTAAACCTGTGTGAATTGGTGTATATCCGTGTGTAAACTTGTATATATCGTATGTACAAGTGTGTAAATTTATGTAGATATTTGTGTAAGCTTATGTAAATAAGCTGTACAGATGCGTAAATTGACTATACACGTATGTAAATTTGTGCACATATATGTAAACGTGTGTAAATAAGCTGTACACAGTTGTACATAAGCGTAAACCTGTGTATAACCGTGTGTAAATTTGTGTACGTGTGTTTAAATGTGTGTAAAGTTGTGTAAATATTCTATACAGATGTGTACAAAGTGTAAATTTGTGTAAATAAGTGTATAGGTGTATGTAAACGTGTGTGAATAGATATATACCCGTGTGTAAACTTGTGTATATTGTGTATACACGTGTGTAAATTTGTGTAAATATGACTATATACCTGTAAGTGTGTAAGTAGCTGAGAAAATATATAAATATGTATGTAAAAATGTGTAAATAAGTATATACGCGTATAGTAAACATTCCGTTAATGAGTCTTAATTCTTGTACAGTCGAGTCAATTGACCCGAGAATGGCGACTCGGAAATTCGGGTCAAACAACTCTTACTGACATCTGTGTCCAACGACTCTCTTAAATGGGTCGTATTGGAAGAATCATATGACTCTCACAAGCGGGTCATATTAACCGCATATTGCTGTGAGTGTACCTGTGAGGACACTATTGGCGTTCACGAAATCTCCGACGTCATCAAGCATCTTAAAAGCAGGAAAGCAGCAGGCATCGATTCCATCACTAATAGCACTCTCAAGAATTTACCTCCTAATGTTGTTGCGACTATTACCAGGGCCATGAATGACTGCTGGAGACATGGTTACTTTCCTGTCAAGTGAGTCTGTAATCGTTACCATACCGAAGCCTGGTCTAAACCCTGCTCTTCCTGTCAGCTATAGGCCTATAAGCTTGTTACCTATGCTATCAAAAGTGTTTGAACGCATCATTCTTAAGAGATTTAACGACTTCTGTGTGGCTAACAATCTTGTTCGTGAAGAGCAATTCGGCTTTCGACCAGGTCACTCCTGCCAACTCCAGATCTGGAAGCTTGTTGCAGATTTAAACACTCCTCTTAACTGCGCTAAATATGGTGGTCTTGTGTTTTTGGATGTCCGAAAAGCTTTTGATCAGGTTTGGCACGAAGGCCTAATACACAAAATGATTACTTGTGGATTTCCAGACGATCTTATTGCCTTGATTAGATCCTTTCTGTCGAACAGGATATTTCGTGTAAAGGTTGGCTGCTCCATGTCAAACCCGTGTGACGTCAAAACTGGTGTTCCCCAGGGTTCTGTTCTTGACCCTGCACTCTTCAACTTTTTCATCCATGACTTCCCAACATTGACAAAATGCAAGCTGTATCTGTTCGCTGACGACGCATCCATCATGACCACTGCTCGCGTTCCCGCTCATGTCATATCTCGATTGCAGAATGCCTTACATAAGTGCGAGAAATGGTTTGCTAAGTGGAGACTGAATCTAAATGTTGACAAATGCAAGGCAATGTTCATTACAAAGAAACTTCGGAAACCCCCGAGTCCTCTCTTCCTTTCTGGTAGAGAGCTCGAATGGGTAAAACATTACAAATACCTCGGAGTGGTAATAGATGCCAAGCTAAATTGGGGCGACCATGTCTCCTACGCCATCAACAAGGCAAAGAAGGCAAAGTTCAGTCTAGTAGCTCTTCTGGGGCGAAACAGCGCGCTTGGATTGGACTGCAAACTATTGCTGTATAGGACGGTAATCCGAACCATCTTGCTTTATGGTATACCCGCATGGGCTACAATATGTAAGTCCAGATAGAAGGACCTCCAAATTTCCAAATCGTTACCTTGAGGACCATTGCTCAACTTGACAGGAGAGTTGCAACAAATACTTCTATTGCCGACGATTTTGAGATACCTCCCATTGGGAATCACATCCAGGAATTGATGAAAAAGCTGCTTCCGAAGATGAAGGACCATCCCAATCCTCTGGTTGCAGGTATTCTTGAGCACCCGCTTACCTTCAGAAGCCTTCTTAGACATCGCAGGCCGCGTCACCTCCTGGACATCAATTTCGACGACATCCAAAAGGCGATATTTCCTGAATATTGGTTCTCCTAGCTCCTCGTGTCCCTTGTCCCTCGTCAATCAACAATCAACACTATCGTCCTGATAGGAAAGGACTCTATCTTCTTCTCTGGATGACTTGACAAGGTTTCATCTGGCTTCTTGCCTAGTTCAGTGTACTTCCCGTGGTTACTTTCTGGACGAGTATGGCAGTGAAAACGTTGCTTTCGGACCACTCGTTTCGTCTTACCTGCACTGTTCGATTGTCGATTGTCGAATAAATATAAAATTTATAAACCATTAAATACAAATTAAACATTGATGGTATAAATGAAATTAATTGCAATAAATTAAAAGATTGAGTGAACATAATGGAAGGGGCGGATGATTCCTAACACCTTCGTAGAACGCCTCTTACAACCGAGCTCCGATCCATCGATGTTATTCATGAATCGATTTTTTGGCTATTTTGGTCACATCATTGACTACATCTAAAATGGCGCTGTTTTCAAAGTTAATTTGATTATTTAAAATACGTTTGTCGCCATTCTTTATATATTTTCTGATTTCCAAGGCTTCTATTGTTAAAATCCGTTTATGATCTCGTTCCTTCCTTACGATATCCATTATGTTCTCGATGGCACCGAATTGATGTCGATTGTTAATGAGATGGACGGCAAAGGCCGACTTGCCATCCCCTTTCAACCAAGAATTGCGGTGTTCTTCGTATCTTTTCTTAAACGACCTCTTTGTAGATCCGATGTAAAACGCGCCACAATGGGGGCATGTTAGCTTGTATACACCGCTGGTTCTGTAGTCACATTCATGTTCTTGGTTAACGACTCTTGGGTTAAGCATATATCGGCATTTCTTGTTGGTTTTAAACGCAACTCTGATGCCTTTGTCCTGAAATAAGTTGCTGATTCTAGTTATTTCTGGTCATGTATAGGTGAAGACCGCGTACTTCTTATGTTCACTCTCATCATTTTCTTCGATTTCTTGCCTTGGCCGTCTGGTTTTTCTCAATATTGAAGATGTAATCTTATCAGGGAACGAATTATTTCTTGCGATGTCGAAGGTGAGATTGATCTCGTCCTTCCTATCTTTCACTGTGATGGGGTATTTTTGTGCCCTATTGAAATAGTAACTGATTGCTGCATACTTTTGTTGTGGTGGATGGTTCGAGTCGTATCCTATTACATTGTCGGTTGCTGTTGGTTTCCTAAAGATGGCGTACTCCAATCGTTTGTCGTCCATTCTTTTAAGTAACTTTAGATCCAGGAAGTTGATAGATCTCTCATTTTCGACTTCCATAGTGTAAGTCATGTTCGGGTGGAACTTATTATGGATAAGATTATATCGGGAGAGATTTCAGCAGTATCGATAACCAACAAGGTGTCATCGACGTACCTTGCGTAAAATACAATTTTCTGTTGCTCGATGAGTGGAGTGACATGCCTTTCTTCTAAATACTGAAGGAATTCCTCTGAAATCGTGGCACTAATTGGGGATCCCATAAGGACTCCCGTGGTCATAGAATAAAATTCATTCTCAAACTGAAAATAATTTTGTTTGGGTATAACTTTCAGGCTATTGTATATATCATTCCGTATATCCTCGTTAACCGCGTTCGCCTCCAGCCTCTTGTCGATTATGTTAACAGTTTCCAAGAAAAGAATATTAGTATATAAGTTCACTATATCAAGTGATACAATCAAGAAACGGTCTTCCATTATCATGGAATCAAGTTTGGCCGTGAGCTGTTCACTATTTCGAACAACATACTGGTTTGACCTAGGCGCGATCGCGTTAATCACTTGTGTGATCTTTTTCGCCAGACAATAAAATGTAGAATTGACACAATTAACTACTGGTCTAATAGGTTTGCCCTCTTTATGGACTTTGACTAGCGCTCTAATGCGTGGAGGGACCGGTTGACCATTCGATTTAAATTTGCCCCATTCCTTAAACAAGGTAGATGAAAAACTGTTTTTTACTGACCTTATAGAGTTCATAAAGGCTTGGGTAGGGTCCTTGCTGATAACCGCAAATCCATTATTTTCTACAAATTCAAGTGTCTTCGATTTATATTCTTCATTGTAAATAACAACTGTCGCACCTCCTTTATCGGCTTCTACTATCTTGGCGTCATAGTAGAAGCCAAATTTACCTCCTTCATCGGCTTCTACTCCAGAGAAGCCAAATTTACAAAATAAATAATGAAACACAGAGCATTTCCAAATAATGTTTTTCTTTTAATTTTAGTTGAAAATTCATGCTTTTTTTTCCTCTTATTTTTAATTTTTTTTTTTTACTTTTATTTATTTTATTTAAAATTACATTGTTTAGAGTTGAAGCACAATTTTCAGAAATACATGTATATAAAATATGAAGAATTTTATTACATCACGGAGCTAACACTTGTAAATAATTATTTATTTTTTGCTTATAAGTTTTATTTTGTTGTTTATTAATAGGCGTGGATGACAATGGCCGTTTTGTTAAGTTTTAACAATTTAAGTTCCTTCCTATAATTTTACTCTGAAAAGAAAACAAACAAACAAAAACTATGGTTCTCTTATCGGGGGCGCCCCCCCCCGCGGGGGGGGGGGGGGGGGGGGTTGCCAGATATGAGGTATTATCTCTCCCCTAGTTTGTTTGGCAAACGTAACTTTTTAACTCCCCCATCTCCAAATTTCAGTGGGAATTGAGTAATAAACTCTTCTTAACTCCTTCTAGTCTCTCGTTCAATTTCTTAACCATTGTTTTGAAGTCCCCACTTTTGTTGCCTAATGATTGAGTTGGGACATGCCTACCTTTTGATTAATCTATTTTTGAATTATCTAGATACAGTCTTGTATTATTTTCAATTTGTACAATTTATTGGGCCAGAATAATCCAGGGGCGTAACTAGGGGGAGTTCGGAGGGTTCGGAGTGTTCAGACGAATCCCCCTTTGATTTCCCTGATCTGTTCACTTGTTTATCTTTGTTTCTACTAAAAAAACTATTCTACGTTTTATCCCACCGCCCACCGAACCCCCCCCCCCCCCCCATGTAAAATTCTGGTTAAGCCCCTGTAATCCCATTCCGAATGGTTGTTTAATTACGAATCCAGCAATCACATTGACTCTCCCCCCCCCCCCTTTTTTTATACAAACGGTCCATCCCCAAGTTGGGGACCCCAACCCTCCTCTCTCCACCCAAGTGTTCTTCTAAACTTCTTTAAATCAGTAAACATACAGAATAAGTTACACACAGTCCTGAAGAAGGCTACGGCTGATTCTGTGTCGTAAAATTAATTGTTCTTTATACAAGTACCTGTTAAGCCTGCTTCACTCTCCAAGTTTAGGAGCTATGCCCGCAACAC
>JAHWFO010101593.1:0-13311 GCA_023313115.1 Rhysida immarginata | reverse complement strand
AAGGATTGCTTTATCATTGCATCATCATTTTGAGCTCATTGTTATTGATGAATTGCGTGTTGATACCATTGTTGCAAAAACTTTGTCTTGCATTGTTGGTCATGCGATATTTCTCATTAATATGCCCTGCCATAACCATGAATATCGATTTTTTATCAATAATTATTATTTTTTCGAAATCTGAAGTAGACAGTGACCTTCCTCATGCTTTGAAGGCCATGTATGCGAAATTTCATCAAGATCGGAATAAAACTGTAGATTTGTATAAAAAACATACAAACCCACAAACATCCTTCTTTATATATATAGAAGAAGATAGATTTGCAACTACACATATGGATTTTTTTTCAATGGCTCACATATCCATCTAATCAACCTCAAATGCAAAATGGGTTTGTTCAACAATTAAAATTCCCATAAAAAGAAATTGAAGTTGAAAAAATATTAGAATAATTCCAAGATAGAGACAAAAATTAGAATAATTTCCAGAACTCTCCAATTAGATGAGCAGAAATGTTGCAAGCGACTTACATGTCATTTTAATGTTCAACATAATAAAAGGCATTACGACTTTTCGTAGCTCAGGCTAAACAACATGGATAGGAAATCGGACGTACGAAAAGTCGTCGTAGGAAAATGTCGTCTTTATGGAAGTGGAAAAACTCGGCCTGAAATTGCAAAAAATATGAAGTGCCGAGTCTTCGGTGGCAAAGGTGTTAAAGCAGCAAAATGAGAATTCAACTTTTAGAGGAAATAGGAAGAGATGTGGACAAAAATGCAAGACTGGTGACAAGCAGGATACGTAACTGAAGAACACTGTGACGAAACACCTTTTCAAAAGTGTTATATTATGGATGGAAAAAGTGTGGAGCAACCGTGTTAAGCAAAACAACAAACAAACGATTACATCAATTTGTGATTCATTCCAGAGTTCCCGAAATTAAACTCCTGATGACTTTGAAGCAAAGTCGAACCCGTGTAAAGTGTTACTTGGGGACAAAGTAACTGGAGCAACATCCTAGTGAGGAATCCATGTTCTGCTTGTGTTTTCGTGACCAAGGGCACGGTGTGGAGACAGACATAAGAAACTTGCAACAGGAACTGCCTCAAGAAATCAGTAAAATTTGCTTCTTCAGTAATGGTATAGGGATTCACATTGTCAAATGGAGTTGTAAAGTTATGCGTTGTAAGCATGTAGTAAGTGCTGCAATCTATCAAAAAATACTTGGCAATTTTATGATTCCATCATCTGAAGATCTGTGCTGTGATTCCTTTCTGTTCCAACAGGATGGTGCGTCTAATCATACTACTAAATTCACGAAAGAATGACTTCAACTAAATAATGTCTTTATGTTACCATGGCCAAATTATTCACCAGACATTAATCCAATTGAAAATTTATGGAAATTCATGAAGGCCAGACTTCAGCAAGAACTCATTTCCCCTCCCCCACAAACTAAGGCAAAAGTTAATTTCGGCAATCAAATGTAATGGATCGTAAGGACCAGTCGTAAAGAATGTGCCAAAGTGGTCAAGAGCATGCCAAGTAGGCTAAATTTTGTAATTATAGCCAAATGCGACAATATAAAGTAGAGGAAAGTGACCAAAAGCGGGCCCGCAAATTGTTTTTGACATACATGTACAGGCAAAACTTAGAAGTAAAAAAATTTGAAAAAAATTTGGAACGCATGCTTAGTTGTTTTATAGGTCACATTAATAAACACAGTATAAAATAAATCATATATTTAAAAACCTTTTCCCCAGACATTACTCTTTTACCATTTCTAAAAAAGTTCTCCAAAACCGGGCCAATTTCATTTCATGAAGTTAAGTACTGAAAAAAGAAAATAAATATTTAATGAAGGAGAACAATTTATTTCTTATAAAAAGAACTATACATAGCAAATGAATACCTTTTAAACGAAATATCAGGTGTTCAATTACTTCAAATACATCTTAGATAAGAAAAAACAAAGTCTTACTATCCTTAGACACATTTAGTTGTGTAAACCTTGGATCCTACAACAGAATTCCAAGAAGTTGAGAATAAGTAATCGTAAAAAATATGGGGGCTCTCTTTAGGACCACCTTCGTGTATTTTTTTATTTTATTTACTCGATAATTATGCATGTTAATTACTTACATCTTAAACAATCATTATAATTATTATAATATAGCTATTATAATAAAGAATAAGTACATACAACAATTAAAAAAAAAGACTTTAATCGTTCCCGTCTACAAAAGGGGTTTATACAGGAACTGACACACCTTCGCCCTATTTGCATTTTATCCACACATGCCAGGATTATTGAGAAGCTTATTTTTGCTCAATTAAACAACTATCTATGGCACATCATACCCTGTAACCAAGCTGACGGTTGGCCGAAAACACCTTTATTGTTTACCGTGTTTCATATTTATGACTATTGATAAGGGCCTGGTGTGTTACCTTGTAAATACGGACATTTCCAAGGCTTTTAACACTGTAGATCGGCACCTGTTAATAGCTCAGCTGGAGGCGATGGGGATTGATTCAAATATTCTGAACCTTTTACGAAATTATTTTCAAGAGAGAACTAACTATCTTGATATTGACAATAAGATTTTCCAACACCCATCGATCAGAGGTCTCCTTCAGGGTGCTCCATCTGCCACGGTCTTATATGCTGCCGCCACGGCTGAAATATTTAAATTACCACTTAACTGCTATATTAGATCATCCGTTGATGATAACTTCTTGTACAAAGCTTGCGCGGCGTCGGATCAAGCTTTGCTCCTCCAGCAAATACATCAAGATATAGCTACATTAAACTCCTGGTATACGGATCATGGTCTCTCCTTTAACAAGGACAAAACTGCTATAATTTTGATTGATGGGAAGAAACAAAATACTCGTCAAACCAGTAAGATCCTTGGTATAAATCTTGACAATCAACTATCTTTTGTTATGCTATCAGTCTTTTAATATTTGATCTCACTAGACAAAAATATTTATATTTTCGACTCCGTAAGAATTTTAAATTGTAAAGAAATGATTAAAATACTCAAATCTTGTTTAATCACTAAAGTGGAATTTGGTGCTATCTTTTGGTCGGCCGCCTCTCAAGTTCAGATCAAAAGAGTTCAGGTGGCTTACAATAATGTTATACCTGCTGCAATGGGCCTATCAAAGTATACGTACATTTCCGAGGTGTGTACTAAATTTCAGATTTCTACCCTACAAGGCATTATTATATATGCGAAGCTTAAAGAAGTCTGCCTTGCTCTAACTAATACTGAACATCCTCTACATTTTATCAAATCCTGGCTTCTAGATTCCCTTAAAACTAGAAGCACACAAAAATATAAGATTGTACCTAACCGACCCATATCTAATTACCTTTCTAAGTTTTTTCCATATAACGCTTTCTCTCTGTGGAATACTTTGTCTTTTGACTTGCGTAACTTGATATTAAATTGTAGGTTATAACATTGTGTCTGTCCTAATACTCATGTACATAATATCCTAATCCAAGTTATTTTTGCTGGCCTCAATTCTACTTAGTTGTTCGGGGTGTTTTTCATCTCTTATATCCGGTCTCGGATGCAAACTTATTAAATAAATAAATAAATAAATCACGTACCTTCAAACTCCTGGCACAAAACACGTGAAACTGAGGAACATAAAAGGTTCCTAAAAACACCCCAAAAAAAGCATTATGTCGCCCACAGATTACGTTTATTCAGATGTTCCACTCCTTCTACAATAGACAATCGAACAGTGCAGGGAAAAACGAAACGAGCGGTCCGGAAGCAACGCTTTCACTGCCGTACTCGTCCAGGAAGTAACCAGGGTAAGTACCCTATTTCAAAAGCGTTCTCACAATGAAATGATGTCAGGCGTCCTTGCAATACATTAAACCAGTTAAATTAATCGGTTCAGGGAAGAAATCGAGTCCTGCGTAATTCGAACCGATTAATTTCACTGGTTTGATGTATTGCAAGGACTCCGAACATCATTCACCTAAGTAAAAACGCTTTTGGAATAGGGTGTACATTGAACTAGGCAAAAAGCCAGATGAAACCTAGTTAAGTCATCCAGAGGATAAAATGGAGTCCTTTCCTATCAGGACGATAAAGCTGATTGTTGATTGACGAGAAACGAGGGATACGGAGGAGCTAGGAAATCCAGCAGTCCGGAAAGATGGCCTTTTGGATGTCTTCGAAGTTGATGTCCAGCATGTGACGATGCCTGAGGAAACTTCTAAAGGTGAGCGGGTGGTCCAGAATATCTGCAACCAGAGGATTGGGATGGTCCTTAATCTTCGGAATATTCGGTGACTCCTGGACGTGGCTTACAATTGGAGGTATGTCGAAATCTTCAGCAATGGAAGTATTGGTTGCAACTCTCGTATTAAGTTGGGCAATTGTCCTCAAGATACCGTTTTGGAAGGTTGGAGGTCCTTCCATCTGGGCTTGCATATGTAGCTCAGGCATAGCATATCCCTCCCACTCCTTCTATTAGCAATGGTAACTTTGAAATTGCCTGCTAGCTAATCAGAAAGCACGCCACACAACTGAGATGGCACCATAGTAAACAGACGTCACAGGTTGTCACAAAACCAGAGCACTAAAGTAGGATGTCTATCTAGTGCCTTAACGTCATAATACGTCAAAGTGCAGATCACAGATTAAGTCATCACTGATATCGATCAGTTTATGTGTACTTTGTACAATGAATATTGTAAATGTAATCTGTATTACTCGATTAACTTTTGTCAATTATGGACCTGATTAATCAGAAATAAAAAAAATGTTAGGCAATCATTTATATAAAATCAGTGACGGTGGACGTTGTCACAACAAAGAAAAAATCTAACAATGGGTTATTTCCCGATTATACAAACCACGGTCTATAGATATTCATGGTCATCGAGCTTCGGCCATTTTCCATTGTTTCGAGAAGCTAAGGAAAACAGATCGCGCCAGGTGCCGCATAGATCGCACTATAGCAACAGCTCCTAAAGAGAAAGCCTGTGCACGGAAACGTCATACATTATTGCATCATCTAAGTAGGGCATTGTTATTCGTATTTCTACCAATAACAAGCCCTGGATTTGCACTACTCTGATGATGTAACAATGTATGACGGTTTCCGTGCAGAGGCTTTCTCTTTAGGAGGTGTTGACTATAACCGACCGCAACCTGCGATAGAGATTTTCATTGAAACTGAATACGAAAGAAAAGTTTCTGTCTGCCGATAGGGTGGCGCTGCAGGCGCAGTTGGGCAGATTGTACATGCAGCGCCACTTTTCAATAGATTTCCCGCCCTACCGGGAGCTAGAAACTTTAGCTTCATTTTAACAATAGAGCTCGATGACCATGAATATCTACAAACGGGTGGGTTCGCTTCTAGTCCTATATATTAAAACGCAAAGCGCTTTTTAAGAGTAAAATCGACACTTCTGCGCATGCGCATTGATCATTGTTATTGTCGTTAATTGTTGTATGTAATTGTTGTTATTCTGATCATCAATGCTAGCAAACTTCTTCATTGTGACGTCTTTGTGCAGAGAATTGTTTATGATTGTTTATGAACCCACACAGTTCTTTGCCGTCGAATTTTGGCGGGTTCCATCTATAATCTGTCCGGCAAAAGTTTGACAGGACGTGTCCAGTTAAATTTCAGCTTTCAATTGTTAAGGCATTGTTGCAAAATGAAATTAACAAAGTCTAACAATTGAAAATGAAAATTTAATTGGCCACGCCCATTCAAACTTTCGTTGGACAGAGTATAGTATTTATTTATTTATTTTTATTAACCGACTTCAAAAAAGGAGGTTATCAATTCGATGTGTACGTATGTAATATTGTTGGAATTGCACAATATTCATATATGTTAGTCTATGTGGGCTTCTAAACAAGTATGCCAAATTTCATGTATGTATTGTAACGTGCTAGTAAACAGGGTCGCGTTTACCGTCACGTTGAGCTCCAGTGGGAATAAGAGAAAAACCCGACTTTCCCTTAAGAAAACACACAAGACTCAATAATCAGCGAAACCCAAAAAGATAATAAAAATTAATTAAAACTAACCCGTCAAGAAAATAAAGATTAAAGGAAAGTTAATAAGGTAAAAATAGCGATAAACCCCAGACCACAAGAGTTAATAATTTGAAAGCCCCAGAAAACGTTTCAGGAAAGAAAAACTAGAGAAATCCATATAAATATTTTCTTTATTGCTGACAGAAAAATAATTAGATGAAGCAGACAGCAGATAACAACCCAAGATCGGAAACCGTCTAACGGAAAAACTGGAATAGTCTCAGAAGTTGAAAGTACATCTAGTCTATATCGGAAGTAGTCCAAATTCCGAAAATGCAGAAGAAGTAGCTGGAAGATACCGTGGAAACCGAAAAGTAATTCACGGAAAGGGTTGAGGGTCATACAAATAGAAGGTTGAGGTGTTATGCTTGTACTGCAAAAATAAAAAGAGAAACTGACAGCAAAAAGTAAGCAAATATTGGAAATAAAAAAAAAGTTTTCATAAATTCTTAAGAGATACTAGAAAACAAATAAACAATATATGATGTTCTAATACACAACTCTACATAAGAGGAAGGTAGAGCTTAAGATTATAAATAACAAACCATTAGACCACTTCCACAAGGATTCCGAAGGACGGATAACAAAATAAAGCTAGTGTAGTAACAACGGGATAACACTAAGAGGAATAAATACGGGAAAGGGAAGACAGACCAAAGGGTAGACACACGACATGAGAGGTGGCGATCGGGCAAGACGGGAATAACATGGTCGAGGTCCTGAAAAACAAAACAAAAAATTAACAATATATCATCAAGGAATAAAATAAATTAAAAAAAACTTTCCATTAAGCAGATTTAATAAAATCATGAAGAAAGTAAATTAACAAAAAAATAATAATCAAAAGAAGTTCAAAAAGAACGAGTCGATTCTCTAAAACATCATCGAAATCTGAACACAAAAGTCAAAAAAAAATCATCTGAATGGATTAGTTGCCAGTTGTGCTTAAGCACGTTGCATTGTGAAGATTCTAGTTCAACTCCAAGTCGATCGACGAACTAAGACATCATTCCTATGTCATCAGTAAGACGGAGACAGCCAAAGGACGAAGGGAACCACATCTAATCTTCGACGAGAATAAACTTTATTAAATTCAAACAAACTAAAGAAGGAAGGCGAATTGAAGAACGCCTGTTGATTAGCCGAACGCTACATCGGCGAAAAAAAACAAAGTTCCAAAACCGTGACGATCGTCTTCATGTCGGAGAACCGCACATAATTAAAAAAAAGAAAGCTTATAGGCTTCTCAGATGTGGTTTGATAAAATCTTAACTCAAGATTGCACTATAAAAGTCACTAACACCAGATGACAGAAAAACCATCTCAATATCCCCGAGATGGGAGAGGAGCTGTTGTTGTAGCTGGGACTTGATGTTGTTCGCCCCAGCGAATACCTTGAATCAGATCTTTAAGAACGGGGCATTCAGGCGCACATGCTTTAAGAGTCGAGCAGCCCTTTATTTTAGGGCTGCGTCACTTAATTAAACGCCTTCGTTGGAGACTCGTTCGCCCACCGGTGAATTATCAGAAGTCCATGGGGAACATAAACAGATGTCCATAAGTGTTATGACCCCCTTGGATAACCACACAAAGGCGTTTTGATGACGTATAACGCCTTTTAAAAAAAGTTGGACCTAGCCGGTGCCATTCAAGGAGGAGGAAGGATCTTAGATGTGCAGCTCCTCTCTTCCATACTACTGCAGATGTTGGGTTTAAACCTTTCATCCTATCAATTCGAGCAATCCATAGTTCTTTATTCAAAAAGGCGATGGAGACGGCCAGGTCCAGTTTTAATGCAGCACCGGTGGAGTCGTCCATCAGGAATCGCACTGCCTGGTAAGAAAAATTGGGCAGCCTAAAGTGTTGCATAAGACGATCCCAGATGGACTTTGCGAACGAGCACTCATAAAACACGTGTTCGATGGATTCGTTAACACCACAAAACAAACATCCAGCAGACCCGACAACTCTCCAAAGGTGGAGTCGCTGGAGAGTGTGGAATCCATGGTGCAGCAAACGCCATTGATAATTGAATGATGTCCTATCAAATGCAATTGCTTTCATTGACTTAAAGATGGCTGACCATGGATAATCAGGATGTGACTGCAAGATGTTGGTAGTCGCACCTTGGTCGGACTGCTGGAAGAACCAATCAAGCCTTAGGTTACCCCAGTCTTGTGGGTCGAGTTGTCGAAGTCCAGGAATATAGTTCAGTAAGTCCAGTTGGATGTTTTTGTAAAAATCTGGAAATCGTACATTAATCGTCACTGGCAACGAAGATGGGATCGGAAGCCTATTCACCTTGCAGAAGAAGCGGAGATGTAAAAACATAAAGTTCGCCCAGATAGGAGGGGGAAAGAGGAAGGCTCGAATCAATGCGGCCATTCTAGCTGCAACAAGGTGTCGTTTGATGTCTGGCAGCCCCAAGCCTCCCCTATTGAAGGGGACAAAGATGAAGTCGCTCTTAATTGGGTAATGGCTGGCATCATAACCCCACACACACTTCATAATTGCTCTGCGCACTTCACGTAGCTGATAATAGGATGGCAAGGTGAACAGGCATTTAGATGACAATAGTGGTAAAACATGAGTTTTAATAAACCTCACCTTGACAAACATCGATGAGGTGAAACGAAGATTTTTGTCAAGGCGGGAGACACACTTTTCAATAACTGGTTGCCAGTGACGAGAGTCCATATCTGGTAAAAAGGAAAATACATGTCCTAGCACTGTTACTTGGTCACACCATGATATTGGGAAGAGTTTAAGATAGTCACTGGTCCAATTCCCAATAGCAATACCTTTAGACTTGACGAGGTTGATGGTGCTCCCCGTCGAAGTACTAAAGTGGTCAAAAGTCTCTTTGTAAATGTTCAGGGAGTACGAATCCGACGCAAAAAGCACTATGTCGTCTGCATACGCTAGCGACCTGATGTTGATGGACGCTGCAGGCAAATCGTATCCTCGAACATCTGGGTGGCGATTCAGATGTTGCAATAATGGTTCCAAGTAGAAGATGTATAGGAGGGGGGATAAAGGGCACCCCTGCCTGACACCTTTTAGAAGTTCAAAGGTGGGTGATATAGAACCATTAATCGCCACGCATGATGTGGCCGAAGTATACAGTGCAGCAATCACCGTAGCAAAAGCCCGAAGACGAAGATGATGAAAAATTTCAAAAAGAAACACATGGTTTACTTTATCAAAGGCCTTCTCCTGGTCAATGCTTAACACAGCAAGAGTCTGTCGACGAACACGTGCTTCCTCCATAACACATCTGATGGTAATTAAGTTATCGGACATCCTGCGAGATGGAATAGAGCAGGATTGTCCGGGATCGAAGAACTCATCGGTGAACAGTTTAAGTCTTCGCTGAAGGACTCCAGTGAAGATCTTATAGTCTGTATTGAGGAGGGTGATTGGTCTCCATTGGGTCACGTTCTCTGGATCCGGGACTTTAGGGAGAAAGATGATTTTCCCGACGGTGAAGTCCTGTGTAATGGAGGAAGGATTTTTTAAGATGGAGTTGAGTACTTGTACCAGGAAAGGCCCAAGAAGTTTCCATGTCACGTTGTAGAATGCATATGAAAGGCCGTCCAAGCCCGGACTAGACTGGGTACGCCCATTCGCTGCCAGAAACTTCTTAACTTCGTCTTCGGTGAAGGGACGCATAATGAAGGCATCAGAATCTTCAGAAAGAGGTCGAAGTGCTTCTATCCAACTCCTCGTGGCTTCTGATGGAGCGACTGGGTGATTAAAAAATGATGCAAAGTGGGCATGAAAGGCTGATAAGATGTCAGAATCAGCTTCCACGACTTCACCTTCCACCACTAGACGACGACATCGTTTGATGTTTGCTCGGCGTTTCTCCTCTGCATATGCTGCTGATGACATATGCCTGACGTCAGCAGCCCAAGAGAGTTTAGCTCTGAGCGCCGCGCCGGCAGCTTTGCGTATCATCAAAGCGTTGATCTCACTTTTAACTTCTCTAATGTCATCAGCAAACTCCTCCTTAGGGGTGGAATTGCAGAGGAGCCGAAGTATTTCCTGAAGCATGAGGAGATGACGATGCCGCCGCCTGGCCGCATCCATTCCAATCTTCTTGAAGAAACGTTTGATTTTTTCTTTGAGAATTAACCACGAGGCGAGAGACGGACGCACGTTGTGGAGATTACGTTCCACAAACTGAACGAACGAACCCATGTACTCCTCCTCGTCGAGCAAAGAAACGTTCACAAACCAGTTGCGATGAACAACCTTCCCTGCAGTTGATGCTGGCAATGGAGGATTCCACGACCACATGATGGCACTGTGATCAGAAAAGGAACATGGGATAACCTCCATTGTACCAGGTGTACCAGCAAAAGCATTATCAATCAAGAATAGATCAAGGCGTGATGACACATTGGGTCCTTGATGGTAAGTGAACCCCGGATGATTGGTCAGTGACTGGTGTGTCCATAGATCGAATAATGCATTTTGCTGGCACAGACGATGCACATGTCCGAATGAAAAGATGTTATGTTCATCAGGATGGCAATTGAAGTCGCCAGCAATCACTACAGGAAGAGACGTACACAGGTAACTGTCTATGTCGTTAAAAAATGTTCGTTTCTCTGCTGTACCACATGGAGCGTACACGTTGAGCAGTCGGAAGTTGACACTGGATATTGCGACGTCTAACGAAATCACCCTGTATTCACAATCATACATATAGTTCGACACTTGGATGGTCGGGTTGAAAATGATGATCGCAACCCCTTTACTATTTGGCGAGTGGGAGTTAATAAAAAATTGTCCAGAAGAATATTGATTGCGCAAGCCAGGCAGATCGTAGTACTGTTGTGTGGGGGCTAATTTAACCTCCTGTAAAAGAAGTATATCTGGCTTGTACAGGGCGATAAACGTTTGCAACACCGACTGCTTGAATGAGGAGCCAAGGGAACGAACGTTCAAAGAGATGACCTTCATTCTGAAGATTTGAGATGAGGGAGACTAACCTCTATCCGACGAAGACTGGAGCTTCTGAGATGGCGATCGATGCTCGGAAGATCGTCGAAGTGGCGAGCGAGTCCGATGAGATGAGCTATGCTGATGACTTGCGCTGCTCTCCCTCTCGGAAGATGATGATGCCTTGCTGTCCTTTCTGCTACGGTGACGTTTCGCTTTCTTTTTGCGAGGACTCTTGGCTTCTGTAGGCCCTTCTTGCAGAGTAGATGCACTAGAGTTCGTCGCTGGGGCCGAAGATGACACTGGTAACTTAGGAGGAGGACACAAATTCACGAGAGGCTGTGATGTCGGTTTCGATGGAGGAGGAAGAGCCGGAAATTCCTCCTCCGGAAGAGTGGATACAACGTTTGATGGAGCGTTGGCGTCCTCTTCCGCAGAATTCACCTCTTCAGCCATCAGGATGTCACTTGATGGTTGTGGGTGCGATACCTCCGCTGTATCTGACGGAAGCGAAGGTGACGGATCCGAAGCTTTAACTGGAGGTGGCACCGATGAAATCGAATCTTGTGGTTCGGCAACATCCCAAATTGACATCATCTTCGGTCGAGGCGTTGTTGCTCCCGCTGCTGATATGCCGTCCATCCTCCCGGGGCAACGATGGTATTTGCCCACCATGCGATAACACGTCTCGCATTTCTTCAGAAGAGGGCAGTCTCTTCTGACATGGGAGGATTTTTTGCAGTACCAGCAGCACTGCCTCATTCCCTTGTATGACACAAAGACCCGTTCTCCGTGCATCACAAGGGAGTCAGGAATCTCCTTTTCCAGGCGCATATCAAAGAATATGTCACCAGTCATGAGTCGGGGACAGTCAGGGTGCTCAGGACGGTAAATACCAAGCACCTCCCCAAACTCGGACATAAAATTCTTAATGTACGCCGTGGAAAGCAGCGGCGAACTCCCCCTGACGTGGACTGTTAAGTGGCCAGGGTCAGCGTGAAACAAGTTGACGGTGGTGTTGCCAACTTTGATAAATTCGGCATCTACAATGCGGTCAGCAATCGAAGGCAGTCTGCAGAGCATTCTCGACTCCGTTGAGGAGAGTCTCTGCAAGACCAAAACTGAAGGGTCCTCAGAAGCTAAGACTGGAGGTATACCTGTCTTGGCATACAACTCCTTCATAAATCCTAAGACAGAAAAAGGTCCATCAGCGACCATTAAAACCATACGGTCCATGGTCGCGAGGAAAAAAAATTCTTGACAAAGTTCGAGTGGGGGGGGGGGGGTGAAACCTCCCCCGGGATCGTCGGGGGGAGGGTCACTAAAAAGTCACAAGTTATTCACGCAGTTGGATGGTATTTAACTGCGTGAAAAATAACTAAGTCCAAGAAACTAGAAAGTCACTCACTAAAACAGAAGAGATGGGAGAGGAGCTGATGTAGTCGATTCCGAGACCGAGCTGATACTGCCTGAACTTACCATTTTTAGTTAACAGCAAACCTACTAGAATAAACAAAAATATTTAAAAATATCACGTACCGCGTGATAGAATTTCCGAGTTCTTGGAAAGGAAAAGATAAGTTTGCTCCAAGAAAACGAGCTATTTAATATAACGACGACTGAACAATGGCAACAAAGAAAAACGTGAAACTTTTAACAATAGTTGTGACGACGAACCTCAGAGGAAGAAAAGATAATTAACGAAAATCGTAAAAAATAAAATTTAAAATTTCTCCTAGAAATTAAATTTTTTAAATCCGAAAAAACTATACTGAAAAAGGAACGAAGGTTTCTCAAAAACTAAAAGTTCCTGAAAGCGCGTTCTAAGGAAAACATGTATAAGGTACGGAAAAGAGAGAGAAGAATATTAAATAATCAGGTTTGAAAAAGCAAACGGGAGATATCATTTTTTAAAAAACGCGTCATTATTAAAAGACGACAAGTGAAGACATTGAGCTCACGCACGAAATAATTCTAATAAACGGAATTAGGTAAACATAAGAATTCCAAACGCTTTACTAAAAGCCTTGACGGAAAAATTAATATAGTCAAAAGATCCTCAAGCGACCAAAGTAAAATTTTCTATGGGAATAACAACCTAAGACGAGAGACATCCCAATAGAAGTCAAAAGACATGGGGAAACTCGCCTTATAACGGTAATCAAAATATAACCCAAGAAAAAGAGAAATGACGCGAAGAAAAAATTGACATCTTTAATTTCCCAGGCGAAAATTATCATTAACCTGTAAAATTGACGCTAACCGAACGCGTCG
>JAHWFO010101583.1:0-10936 GCA_023313115.1 Rhysida immarginata | reverse complement strand
AAAAAAAAGAATCAATTTTGATGTTTCTTTAAAATTTAGAATATTGAATTTTTAAAGTTGTTTGCAATTCTAAGAAATATTGATGTTTCATTGGTGATGACACAAGAAAAATAAAACAATCATAATTTTCCACTGAAAAGGAGTGGCAGAAATAAAAAAAAACTAAAATTTTGTGGGCAATGTTACATTGTTTTCTGTTATTTATAAACAAGTGAAACCCGTGCAAAAAGTCATAACATTTGGTATATTATTTTGAACTCGAATCCTCTGGTGTCATTGCTCCTTTGGGGAGCAGATGTAGATCTTTTGTATTAACTAACCAAATAATTAAAATAAAATAAAATAAAATAAAATAAAATAAAATAAATAAAAATAAAATAAAATAAAATAAAATAAAAAAAATTCCTTATTCAATCCCTCAAGACTAGAGTCCAAATTAATATGACTTTAGAAATATTTGATAATTCTAAATTAACACGTTGCTCAAAATCTAATTTAAATACCCGGTTACGTCAATACAGAGTGCTAATCGTTTGCTCAAAATAGTATTTCCCAATAATTTCTCAAATTTCAAATCTTGAAGAGTTTCAATTGTTAACATTTAAAAAGCAAAGAAGAGATAGCTTATGAAAGTACAAACGTACAAAAATCAGTCGATTTTTACATCAAAATGTGAAGTTATAATGTTTAAAGTTTATTGAAACTTTTCAAAGGATTTGTTTGTTCTTTTTTGGCTTTGTTCAGAAAAGAATACACATATTTTCAAGATATTTTTATCAAAAATAAATTGATTCATAATAAAAATATAAATGATGCAAAATTTTACCAGTAAGTGGGTATTAATTCCAAATACAGTATAATAATTAAAAATATATAGGAATGCCCAAGCGCTTAAAAATTAAGAAATTCCACGATTTTCAATTCATTCTTGGAAAAAATTTTTGAAAGTAAAATTTTTAATTACATATTTTAATGATAATATATAACTTATGGACATATTGAAAAAGTTTTGTATTATTATGTAATTCTTTTTTCGATTCCAAATATAGATAGTTTAGAAGGAATTAATGAAAAATTTTGCCTAATTTGTCTAAATGATATATTTCTTTACAGTTTTGAAATTTTAATTTTCAGTTAAAAGCAGAATTTATAATTAAACATGTAAACATGAAGCACGTGTGATCTTTTAATATTTTTCTTTTTATTTTAACAATTAAACATGCAATAACTTATTAATAATTTTTTTTTAACTATTTTATCTCTCGATGATAAAGGTGTATAGAACTTGTGCTTCAAATCCATGTAGCTTGGCTATGCTCCAAGTTTTCCTGGCACAAGCATGCGCAGTAAAGACGTTGTGCCAAGACACTCCCGCTAGACACTCTACCTACTACCTATTGAACGCGATAAAGTGAACTCTTCCATTTCACCTTACAGTGAGAGAACTCTAAACGTCCACAATCTTTATTAAAAAGAAGAATCTTTATAACGTCCACATTAAAAAAGTAAGACAAGATGTTTAAGAACTAATTGTGAATTTGTAATTATACCAGGAAGTATGACATGTCAACATCAAGTTTTCAGGCCTCGGAACGTACAAACACTTAAGAAAAAATGGGAAAGGTAACTAATAAACTTGAAATAGAGACTAAAAAGCAACTAACAAGGATGAAAATAGTAACAAAAAATGACAGTACAGAATAAATGTTATTTCATTTGAGATAAGATTTTGGCAAATTAAATGTTATTTAATAAGTTTTATTTTATAATTCAACATGTTTGATAAATGAAATATTTCAACAATGAGAAATCCAGTTCAATTGTAACAAGAAATGGATAAAAATTTTTCTCCATGAAACTAATGATTCAATACAATTATGAAAACAATATTACTATGATTTAAAATTATGTGAAAAAAAAGAAAGTTATTAATAAGCTCTTTCTCTTTTCAACAGCTTTCTAGAGGTTTTAAATTTGTGTATTTTTTTCCTGAAGCTTACTTTGAAGACTTTTCACTCCTCCTAACATGGCTTCAGCTAAGCGCTTCTTGCAGATCATTTTTTTTTCATTGCACTCTTTAGTCGCTTCTTCAAAGATTTCGAGTAATGTTTGTCTAGTTTTTCTAGTGACTCTTTTGCACCAATTTTCTCAAAATCTTTCAAGGGGAAGGGTGTGATTAAAACTTTGTTTTTAGACTAATGTGGTGTTGCTCTACAGGGTAGCAATTTTTCTCTATCTTTAATAGTTTTTGAGTTAACAAATAGATAACCTTAAATTTGGGGTCAAAGTTAAATTTGAGTGCGGCACTTAATTCCCCACCCTCCTATTACCTATAAACCACACTCATTAGGTCTCGCCTACCTGGCGGCTTTGAGATATCTGCCATGTTATCAGACTTTTTGGACACATTGTATATAGTTCAGTTTTTGACTTAAAATTTTGTTCTTGAACTACTTGCAAATTTTCGGGGGTCGTCTTATATTTGAGGTTGTCTAAGAACCGGGTAAATACGGTGTATAGAATACTTATGGTAGACTTTACCAAAGCCTCATAATCATATGCTACAACACATTTCAAGCACTAATTTTTACAGGGTGATCCCAAACATTATTTTTTTTTTGTTCAATTTGCCTTCGGAACAAAACCTTTGCTGAAATATATGTTACAAAACTAATAGTAAATTTTTAGACTTAAGGCTTAAAGTTGTCAATTACTATAATCGGGAACTAATAAAACCGGATGTGTTTTTATGTACATGTATTTGTTTTTAAAGTTTATTATTGATAAAAAAAACAAACATTACGGTATGTATATTATTCATTATCTCTATTTAGGTTATCACCTGTTTGGATAAATACTAAGCTTGGATAGTTACGATATGCAACGGAAGGCCTTACATGTTTCAGCAAGACTGTCCCAGCACACAAGTCTCTCATGACACAGGAATGGATGGCCGACAACTTCCATGATCACGTAACCCCTAACCTTTGGCCTACTAACTCCCCTGACCTGAACCCGTTGGACTACTACGTATGAAGCGTTGTGGAGAGAGAGGTCAATAAACATCCCCATAACACAAAAGATGAATTGAAAGCTGCCATTGTTAATGACTAATATGAACCAAGACCATTTGATTCGCGCATGTCGATGGTTTCGATCTCGCATTGAAGCAGTTATAGAAGCTGAAGGCGGATTCATTGAATAGCCATATAACAAGAAGGTTTCTTGTGTATGCTCATGATATGTTTCGATTAAAAAATTATTATCTTGACTTATATCTCTGTTTTCTTTCTGGACGTGAATCTGTCCTCAAATACCTTACGCACCCTGTACATTAAATATAGGAAACGAACTTGTCAATGTTTCTTTATCAATGCTGTCTTAGCACTAAAGTATTTTCATGTAATTAATTTTTAAACACCTGCATGAACGAAACAGGATTTTTATTAAAAATGTGTGGGAATGCCCAAGACTAGAATAATTTAACTCTAATGTGTAATGACCTGATAAAGACACATTTACCGTTCTCCACAATCCTCTTCCTTGAAATTCATACATGCATTTACCTTTTACTCTGGGAAAGCATGAATTACATATAGATTTTGAATTCTCATTCCTAATTTTTCAAATTAACCAGATTTTGTTTTGTTATTAAGAGATATCAATATCAGTTTGATAAAAATAATTCATTTACCTTATATGGTGAAATGTTCCTCTGAAATGGCATCAGACTCGCCATGTATCGCTCCTGTAATTATCCATGTAACTTGTAATAAATATTAATGGTAAATTAAATATCAATTACAACTAAATTATGTCATTAAAAATTCCCTCTTAAAACATGTTACAAGCCGTTTATAAATCAGAGAGATGCAAGCCTATAAAAAAAAGCAAGCCTTTTTATATACAGGGTGAGGCATTTATCTTGAGACAACTGAATATCTCGGAAACTAAGCATTGTTTAAAAAAATGTCGAAAATCAAAAGTGAATTATTTGGGAGAAATTCATTAGTTAAAAAAATTACCCCCCCCCCCTTATGAGGGGGGCTGGGGGGAGGGGGTAACCTAGAAATCTTAAATATTTTTCAATACACACGCATAGACTCTGTCTCCATAGGACTGCTGCCCCCAAAAGTTTATTTGCTTACTAAAAGCTTTTGAAGTTTTGAAATTCTGACTTGGATTCTAAAAGACCATTAAAAAGTAGAACAGGAATGTCTGTAAGACCCAGTCTCTATCTCTTTGTCTTCATCGATTAAATTGGGTTGGTTTGATTTGTTTGGTATTAACGTCCTTTTCAACTGCTATGGCCATTTCAGGACAGCGTTATAGGGGCCACAAATTTTGCCTCGCAAGGGTTCTTTAACGTGCAGCCGGCAAACGACTACACGGGACCAACGGCTTTACTTCCCTTCCGAAGGAAGTGTGTGATCTCAGATTTCCCCCTGAAAAATCCTCATCGTCCTCGGCCGGGATCGAACCCGCGTACTCGGGCATCAAAGGAGATCACACAATCACTGAGCCACTGAGGCCGATGATAAAATTGGGTTCAAAACTTTAAAAGTTCCACATCTTCAGGGCCTCTATCTCCTAAACGGTTGGATCAATTGAAAAAACACCAAAAATAAAACTAGAGGGGGGGGGGGGGTAATTTTTTAACTAATGAATTTCCCCTGTGAAATAATTCACTTTTGATTTTGGACATTTTTTTCGTACAATGCTTAGTTTCCGAGATATTCAGTTGTCTCAGATAAATGCCTCACCCTGTATAATTCAGAATAGGTTAACGTTGCTATGAAAGAACAAGTACAGGCAGTGATAAGGCCATGTGCATGCACAGCTGAAATATACATGATGAAAATTTTTACTTAATGCCTCATTTTTTTATTATTTATGCCCCATTTTACAAACTTAATACATCATTTGTCTTTTTATACTTTTTATTTAATAACGCATGCATAGAAACCTTTTCAGAGCTATATCTTATCACGGCCGGTTTCCACCCATTGCTGTTCAAGTTGCATGCCTTAAAACAAGTCGAACGAACCAATTAGTTTTAAATGTTTATGTAAGATTGTGTGAACAATATCCAAATAATTCTATGGGAACCAATTGCAGAGTAAGTTTTTTTTATTAACTATCCCCTCTTCCTTACAAAGATCTTGCAATTATATTTGTTCCTTCATAGCAAGGTTAACCTGTCCTGAACTACAGTCATTCTTAATCTATCAGGTTGTTGCAAAAGTTTCTTCTGGTTCTAGAACCCATGCCCAAGAAGGGCTCATTTTCCGAGGGGGGTGTTCATATGTTTTAAAACAAATTATTGCATTCAATTCCTGAATATCTTTGCTATATTACATCCAAGAATCGACTTTCTGACTATACATCTGTGAGTGCCATCAACGGTCTGAAATGGACCTTTCACGCGAGCATATTCGAGCAATAATCTTCTACGAGTATTCTGGAAAGATCAGTGCTGCGCAATGTCACCGAACATTTGCCAACGTTTAGGTGATGGCACTGTTAGTTTACGTACAATAGAAGAATGGTATCACCGGTTCAGATGCAGAGATAGCACTCTTCAAGATGCACCTCTCTGGTCGGCCAATCATGATTTCAGATGGTGATCTACGCCAAGCAATTGATGAAGATCACAATGTAACAACGAGATAACTCGCAGAACAGTTCAAGGTTCACTTTTCAACCATTGCCCGGCATCTGCATGAGCTGAATCTGTCATTCAAGTTCAATCGTTTTTATGTTGGAATAAAAATCTGGAAAAAACTTTTGCAACAACCTGATATTAATTCCCGACATTATGTAAACAAAACGTTTTCCCCAGACCTTTATTATTATTTTATTTTTTTTTTGTTTACCATAACAATCTAATTTTGAGTCCTTTTATATTTTAAACAAGTTATTTTCATAATGGCATGAATATATATTGATATAAAAAAAAAAAATTATCATAATAAAATAACCATATATTTTTATTAAAATAGATTCACATTTATTTCATTTACAACACCATGCCTTTTCCTTGAAATTTGATATTTTCGTTTTTGTATAATACAGCATTCCAGATAGCTTTACGATTATGCAACTTTGGAATTAGAGAATATTTATACCAACTGTTTTATGAATCTTTACAACAAAGTTGAAGCAAACCTAAAATTCCAACTAACCAATCTGTTATTATATCATGACTGTCGCTAAAATTGAAAAATACCCAAAGAAGATTCAATTATAAGAAGCCTTGGAAATAAGAAATCAATAAGGAAGGAAAATCTGAACAGTTATTAAATAATCAATTCAGCTTTGAAACCATCTGTTATTAGGTATAATTAATGATCTTGATAAACAACCAATGATGATGAACTCTTGATTGTTGTAAAAATACTTTAAGGAAAAAAATATTCGACACCTGACGAAACATGCAAATTTTGTTTGCAATGTAAATTAGATTCACATTACAGTGTATGTTCTCAAATATAAGATGCATCTCCCTATAAAAAAACTACCAGTAGTTAGTTAGAAGAACGAAATGCCATGCAGAAGTGAGCTAAAGCGTTTCAACTATACCCTGTCTCAACTTCAGTTGAGAGTGACGTCACGGAATGACATCGTTTACCGGGCATAGTGCACAACATCATATCCTTCCGCCGTTAGACTTGTACTAAGTTAGACCGTCCTATAACAGCGTGGCTTCTCGAAAGTAGAATAGTCGAATGGTATCTGTCAGATATCATTTTTTAAAATTAATGTGGAACCCATGGAAAATATTTTAATCCTTTCGTGGAAACTCTATCATCTTTCATTTCTGACATGTCTCTTTTACGGAACAAGGCGCCGCCATTTTACAATCAAATAATCTCAACTACAGACAGACTTTATTTTACTTAGGTTTTTTTTTTTTAATTTCATCGAATGACTTTTCTAATTATATGTGCCGTGTTCCATCACAAATGATGTCATTATGAAGTGGAAATGCTGGGGCTACAAATTTACAACCATGACCTGGTAGACAATGCTAACTGTTAAATAGGAATTAGAGAGTCTTGAAGAGGATAGGTGAAACAGGATTGCACGGAATTGGCAGAGAACTTTTATAACAAATTTCAAAATGCGTCCAGATGAAAAATCAGCACCTTGACAATTTATCGAGAGCGCTAAACTTTGGATTTTCATAGTCAAGAAACCACATATAAACCAAACCATATACAGAGGGTCCTCGACTTATGAAGCTAATTGGTTCCCGGAAAGTGTGTCGTAAGTTGAAAAATCATTTTTTAAGGAAAAATGTCAAGGAAATCGCAGTTTTTATTTCACAGGTGCAAAAGAAGCATCATAACACTGAAAATGTGGTGGGAATTTATAAATGTCATAAGTACACAACGTCTTAGGTCGAGGAATCACTGTAATACAATCAAGTCAAGAGTTGCATATGATTTTGTAAAACACGCAAACTAGACCTTTGAAAAAGGACGGCTTTTTTATGGCAGTCAGATAGCTAGTGTGTCAGGGAGAGTAATTACCTGAATGAAATGTGTCACAAATAAAATTTGATGGTGGGGGGATAATGGTTTGAGAATGTTTCTCATTGTTCAGGATTGGCCCCCTAACTCCAGTTTAGAGAACTATGAACACTGAAGCTTATCTCCAGGATTTAGAAAATTCCATGTTGTTCACATTATGGTAACAATTTGATGAGGACACAATATTGTTTCAACATGATCATTTGCCAATCTATAGAGTGCAAGCTCTTCAGAGTTTATTTGCTCACATGAATCATGAGGAATTGGACTGGTCTGCTCAGAGTCCAGAGCTGAATCCCAAAGAATAGTAGTGGGGAGAAATGGAACACTGACTATCAATTCGATTGGTAGTTCGAATCCAACTGAGGGCATGGTTGTTTGTACCGGGTGTTTCAAAAACGACCGGTATATTTGAAAATTCAATAAAAATTAAACGGGCAGCGATAGAAATACACCGTGTGTTGCAATATGCTTGGGACAACAGTAAATTTTCAGGCAGACAAACTTTCGAAATTACAACCGGTGTATTTCTATCGCTGCCCGTTTAGTTTTTATTGATTTTTCAAATATACCGGTTATTTTTGAAACACCCGGTATTTGTCCCTTTACTAACAAGCTTGGAAAATCATAGTAGGCTGCTCCCCTGCTAGATTAAATTTCAAATACAGAAGAACCTCATTATCCATCAAGATAGTGTTAGATACGGGAAATGAGTGATAATAGAATACGAACAGGCTTTGACAGTTTAAATCGCAAAATTTATTATACGTACAGCATAGGTATATAATATACGTTACTTTTTGAAAAAATCAGTCATATTCCTCTGCTTTAGGGAATTTTTAGCTTTTTTTTTTTGATGCGTGATTGCATATAATATGCAACAAGAATACTTATATTGCTTCAGAGTCTGCTTGATTTTCAAGCAAAGCAATCACTTCGATAACATCATTTTGGCTTAACTGTTTGAAACTGAAAACTTTTGTCATGTTCCTAGTGGACAGCCACCTAGAAAGACTGACAGATAATCAATGTTCTATTGTAGATCCAATAGTTATTTAACATCCTCAACACCAAAAAGGTAAAAGAGGAATCTATTCTTAAAGTGGGTTAGATTATCATTGTACAATGCCAAGAATAATCTTGGCACCGAGGAAATATTGCACCAAACCAATCTTGCCCGCGGCAGGATTCGAACCCATGATTCTCTGGTTCCGAGAGCAACAAGACCTGTACCCTAGCACTCTTGGCTGCCGAGCAGCTTAGAAGAGGAATAGAAAAAGATAGATGGAAGAAGAAACAAGCTAAGCCATGCTAATCCACAATGATAACCACTGCTCATTTGGAAGAATGGTGTGCATTTCCAACTACAACATTGCAAACACTGGTGGATAACTTTCCTGATTGTGTGGCAGTTGTTACTGCAGCAAATGATGGACCTACATCATACAAATTTCTTATTTCTTTGCAGGAGAAGTAAAATGAAAAGATGTCTGGATACTTTTCACCGTATGCTGTATGTGGATCTATTTCATGAACTTAAATTTGTTTGACTTGAACATGATGACTGTGCAACATATCCCGGGTGGTTATAATTAAAGTTCCCCAACTTCTACATGGGCTGCAGCAGACTGCGTTATTGCACAGATAGTGATGAAACTTTGTGTATAGGCTATGCAGAGCATGGGAAAGAGAATTCCAATGGAAAATTTATTAGTGTATATGGTTGCCACCAGGAAGAAAAAAGAAACAATGTAAAATATATCTACTTCAGAAAAACTAAAATATTAAAATAATTAAATGAGCTAGGAACCTTAAATGTTACTTAGTCTGAAAGAATTACAGTTAATGAAAATACGACAAATCGCAATTACTTTTTACAGTTACAAATACTTTTCATTCTCATACCAGTGGAATGATGAAGCTCTGGGTGAGTTCCATTAAGTGACGTTTTAAAAGAGCATTTTGAACTTCAATAGGTCGCTTGGTTTGCATTCCTTTTAATAATTTCTTCAGAATAGTTTTTTCTTTATGTAAAAATGGTTTATACAGTGTGTAAACACCTAGGAAAATATATAAAAAAAAGGAGTTCCAGCATTTATCTCAGAAAAACAACATTTCTGAAAAAGTAAAATTCACATAACCTTTTCCAATACAGTGGAGGATCTCAAATTCGGAAATCACAAATCCAGATGTAAGTACCAGTAATTACTTTAACTGTATAATTGTGAAAATTTTTATTTTAAAAGAAATTTATAATAACCATCGATAGAAATGATTTAATAAAATATACATAGATGCGTTAAGTACATCTGGAAAACCACGAATCCAGAAAGTTTCTGGTCCCGATCATTCCAGATTTGCGGTCCTCTACTGTAATTTTATATTTACCCATTAATTTTATTTTATTTAAAATAGTAAGCAACTGGCTGAGTGCCAAGTGACAACTTATAACTAAGCAATTACAATGAAAGATAGAAGCTAAGGTAAAATAAAATTATAGATTATATAAAAATATCAATAAGAAAAAAATTGTAATTAGAGAAAAATAGTTAAGAATTGTACAACAAGTGAATTATTTTCAATAACAATTTTTTTGAAATGGTTATAATTCATTGCACTGATATCAATCAATAAGATTGGATATAATACTGCATAATTTATAATCATATGCTACAGCTATTGTGACAACATGTGTGTGAGGTCGTCTGTGATTTTATCATGGACATTAAATTTGAGAATGAGCAAATTCGCAAAACGAGCAATCTGCAGGAAGACGTTCGACAAAATTGACCAGATCTGTGGCGTGAAAAAAAACTGGATGCTCCACCATGACAATGCACCCTCTCAACAACCTCTCCTCACATATGAGTTTTTTTGTGAAAACCATCATGATTTAGCTCCTGCAGACTTTGCCCTCTTTTTGAAAATGAAGATCCAGTTGAAAGGTCACTGTTTTGATATGACTGAGAAGAGCCAGTGTGAATCACAGAAGGTGCTTGACTCGTTTCAACAAAAAGACTTGCAGGACACATTCCTGAAGAGGCGGGAATGCTGAAGTCGTTGTATGGCTTCGCAAGGGGACACTGTGTAAATGTATTTATATAAAGTACTTTCTCCTTAAATGAACCAGTCCCAGAACTTTTTGATTGCACCTCATATAATAATAAGTTTAATGTGAAAAAAATTCAATTGCAGTCTTTTTTGAACAGTTCTAATATAAATCTTAAGAAACAAACAAAGATTGCTCTTTGATTACGTAAAACTTAAGACTAAACAAAGACTCTTTGACCACAACAAAGTATAAGTTGAAAAAATACAACCTGATAATACTGGAAGCGCTTTTTGAATGCTTTGCATTCAGCAGACCAAGTGAGAACCTCGAGAAGACCTTGAGAGAACTG
>JAHWFO010101571.1:0-14397 GCA_023313115.1 Rhysida immarginata | reverse complement strand
TTTATTATTTATAACAGGTATATGAGAGTTCAGTCCCACCTTTTTTAGACAGTATTAGCCCCTACTCTGCTGCACACCTGTCAATTGAAACAATGTAGTTCTTAGTTGAAAATTAAAAAACAAAACAAAACATCTTGAAACAGTATTCGTTTAATTTAAAAAACTGTAAAAAGAGCTTGGAAAAAATTTGGTTACCCGAGAAAACAATAGTAAATTAGTAATTAGGTAATCCATTTGAGGTGCCAGTACCCAATCCCCTAGCCAGATTCATGGGTATATAAGCGAATCAACAGGTGTTCACTTGTAAGCCAGAATCACCTAAGTGGCTTTTGTTGAGAGCATTAGGACCCCTCTAATCTTCCACAGGGGTATATCAGAGGATTATAAAATTAATTTTATTTCAGCCTTAGGCCACACCCAAATAAAAGACCAACGCCCAAATAAAAGGCCAACACCCTAATAAAAGACCAACGCCCAAATAAAAGACCAACGCCCAAATAAAAGGCCAACACCCAAATAAAAGACCAACGCCCTAATAAAAGACCAACGTCCAAATAAAAAACAACGCCCAAAAACAGGGAGGAGGGGGTCCTGTGAGTCGCCTTCAGTACGCGGATTGGCTGAACGTCTGTGACGTCAGGAAGGGGTAGGGGGTGGTGGTGGGGGGTGAAGGGATGCGAATGCTGCACGCTGATTGGCTGGATTAGGCCACGCCCACCTCATTAATATGCGTACCAACCTGGTCCTCATCTACTGCCACTTCATTTCCATCAGGTTGTTTGGTATTCCAGCCACCAGGTCATTGTCATGGCTCTTCATCGTCTCCACCATGTTCATGAGGAGTTCTTGGACACACTTACTAAGGTGAGTAACGTTCAGATCCGAGTGGATGCAATGATTTTTTACGGTCCTTCTTCCGTGCTGGGCAATGGTCCTCAGTGTAATATTCTGAAACGACTGGAGTTCACTCCATCTGCTTTTACATATGGTTGCCCACGCAGGCATGCCAGATTGGAGGATGGTCCGAATTATCGTCTTGTACAGTAGCAGCTTATTGTCGATGCTGAGGAGAGCTATGAGGCTGGCACTGTTCCGACCCAGGAGAGCTATGAGGCTGTACTTAGGGCGTATCTGAAAAGTAACCGCGTCGCGACCATTCGTTCCCAACCCGTCTCAAATGTCTCCGCGAGGCGCGCATGGTCGAAATGAAAGCGTCTCAAAAACGCCCCGCTCTCGACCAAGGGCGTCCACGGGCGACCACACGAGACCCTGGTCTGGAGGTGGGTCATTTCGTGGTCCCCTGCGGTTGTTTAGAAATCAAAATGGCAGAGCGATTTAGAGTGGGGAGCTTTCGATGGTTTCGATTTCATTAAACAAACGCTATCGGCGGCACTCTACGTTCATTTTAGCCACTATAATTTCTATACAAAGAATATTCCCAATGAATATGGGCAAAGAAATTAATTTTAAACAAATTTAATTGACTCACACCATCTCAAACACCAATGTACATAAAGATACATGTGTAACCTTTTACCCCTGATTGTACCACCTTACATGTAGGATGCCATCGTAACGACTGTTACAAAAAAATGGACTACCCTCCCTCTTTAGTCTCAAATCAGTACCAGAACCCAATGCAATGAATTCAATTATCAGCTAGCTCAATATCAATTCTTTCAAACAAAAGAAAACATTCAATCAAGGACAAAGGTTGGGTTCTTTAAAGAAGTGGCAGGTTGTGTCTTATTTGTTCCAGTAAGATAGGCAAGAATTAGAATTAAATAAATATCTTTTTATTCAAGGTTAAAAGAATACCAATGAGATACAAAATAAATAAAAGCCTTAAATATAAAGAAAAGAAAGATGACAGTTCTTAACGTTAAAGAAGAAAGTTAATATTAAGATCCCCAATTACTTACAACTACAATAACATGCAAAAATTCAAATAAAGTAAATGAGATAATTATTCAATAATTTAAGTTCAACTCCTTCAATCACACTGAGGATAGAGATAGCACTACTAGAAACTCAATTCTAATGAAGTTCCCTCAACCTGTTCTTTATCACACCTTTTTGTCATGACAATCTAAGAAATTCTATATATCAAAAGGTTCCTTTTTCCTTAAAATTATGTAGATTCAGATACCTGCAGTCTTGTGATCACATTTAATCCAATCTTGGACACAAAACACTATTTATCTTAAACAGGCCATAAAATATTACACTTGTCACACTGAAGCACAAAAAATACACTTGAAGATAATCCGGATCGATTAGTGAGTGAGTCCACTGGAGGTCTCAAAGTGTCCCTACTAAGTTCAACAGAAGATTTCAAATGCGAAGTTGTCTTCCTTTCTCAACGTTGGGTTCTTGACCATGCCAATCGCTTGAAGAAAATTCCATCTCTTGCTTCCACTCGCTCTGAAGAATACTGAGGTTCCAATTTCCAATGATGACTCTACTATATGCTGATTACATCCAGGTTCCTACTTATCAAAATAGAGTTCACCGTCACTCACAATGTAGTGGGCTTGGGCGGAATGTGCAGAGTGTTGAGCTCTACCTGACTGGGTTGACCAGGTCAACTCCAACACCTGACACCTCCCCTATTTCGAATTTCCATATTTCTCTCTTTGTTGATGAGCCTGCACACTCTAAATTTGGAAGGAGAAGCTATTCAATTTGTTAACTAACTGCGTATTCTGCACAGTAGCCGTTTCCATCAACATAGCCCCCCTTCAAATTTTCATTAAGCCTTGAAACATTTCCAAATTAAGAGAAGAAAGCACACAGCCTCCCTCTTGCCATCACCTTAGCAGAACTCATAACTTCGGTTTCCCACGATTCTTTTTATATGAGAGACGCATCCGGTCCCCCTTCCCTCTTCTCATTTTATAAAGATCCAATAAAGCAAAATCAAATTAGCATGATAGCTATAAATCCTGTATTCACTCCATGATACAAAATATCCCTAAATCAACCCAATAATTCATCCGACCAATGAATCCAAAGACCAATTTCTATTTAAATCTTATAAATTCCAAAAAGACAGTCTCTTCCTGTCACAACACCTCCCCTCCATTACTCTCACAATTGAGTGATATTATCTATGTCCAATACTAGACTAATCGATTCTGTTAATATAATAAAGACTTATTACCAAATCTTATATTTATTCACACTCCCACTATAAAAATGAATAATACCTGCTGTTATTCCAGTAACCAAATTTGCTATAGAATAAATTCCCTACATAACACATGATAACGTCACACATGAATGATCTGTAATTTTACAATGCATTGATAATTGTTGTGGATCGATTATATTTATTGGTGGTTAAAGGAAAGTAGGATATGAGATAATACATAATAAGCTTATATGAAAAAGAAAAGTCTATATATATCAATCTCTGCTACTGATGTCAACACGTGCGTACTCATCACGTTCTAGGCCGCAAGTCTCATGTTTCAATTGTGACGTCATCCCAGCATGCACTGCGTCGTGAGCACTGGCATCTGGTGGCAATCTCGCGCAATTATCCATCACACTGCCCCCTTTGCGCGAGTTTGCATTCATCTAGTTTGATGCAACTCTTTCTTTGGAACTCATTTGCATCCCTTCACGACACAAGTCCATTTTGTCGAACACTAGGGGCTTCGTCAACACATCCGCTTCGATGCATTCACTTCTATTGTGTATCAGTTCTATGTTCCCCTTCTTCACTTCATCTCTGATAAAGTGGTATCTGCGATTTATGTGCTTAGTTCTCTGTGTAGTCACATGGCCATTCACCCAGTTTATAGCAGCTGTACTGTCCGTTCTGAGTGTTAGGGGTTTCACTGCATATTTGTCCATATTTAGTTCAGTTAAGAGATTATTTTGCCATAAACGTTCACGTAGCCCCTCGCACATGACCATCAACTCCCCCTCGCATGTAGACATGGCGACTAAAGTTTGATTTTGCTCCTCCAGCTGATTACACAGTTGCCTATTTTCGTGGCATATCCAGAAAATCACTTTGCGTCCTTCGTGAAGTCCCAACTTGAGTCCGTGCACAAACTTAACAGTCCTGGGTTGTCATCGTATAATAGTCCTAAATCATAAGTTCCTTTTATATATCTGTACACACGCTTCACGGCTATAAGATGTATCTGTCTGGGATCACTTGAATATTGTGATAGGCAGCTAACACAATATGCTCTGTTGGGTCGTGTACCCACGGCTAAATACATCAAACAACCTATCATTTCCATGTACAAGTTCTTGTCGACACTTGGCGACTGTTCATACTTGTCCAAATTTCGATTTCCGTCCGCTGGAGTTTTGGTAGGGTTGCACGCCTCCATCCCGAATCGTCGCAGGATCTTCTTTGCGTAATGGCATTGAGAGATCTGAATACCGTGCTGTGAGCGTTTAATTTGAATCCCCAGGAACGAATCGTTGCCGGTTACCTCTGTCAATTGGAAATGCCCCCTCAGTTTAATAACCCATTTCTTTATATTAGCTGTATCCCCTACGAATAATAAATCATCGACGTAAACGCCAATATACAATTTATCATCTCCATTGCTCATAAATATACATGGATCACTATCCAGTTGCTTAAGTCCCAATTCCAGCATAACCTCTCTGAGCCTCTTGTGCCAACAATTTCCCGATTGAGGTAATCCATAAAAGCTTTTCTTGAGCTTACATACTAGATCCTGACCTTGCTCATAACCCATCGGCTGTCTCATATAAATCTCTTCAGCTCGCCATATAAATAGGCTGTTTTAATGTCCCTGAATTCTATGCTCATATTTTCCTTGATTGCAATCGCTATTAATGCCCTAAATGATTCCATCTTTATGACTGGAGAATAACTTTCTAAGAAATCAATACCAGGTCTTTGATCGTTTCTCATAAGGACTAACCTCGCCTTCCTTCTTCTAACCGTTCCATCAGGATTATCTTTTATCGTAAATATCCATTTGGAGTCTACCACTTTCATTCCCTCTTTGCATTCCACTAATTCCCATACATCATGCGTTTTCAACGAGTTAATTTCGTCATCCATAGCCTTGTTCCATTTTTCCCTAAATGCAGATTCCTGTCTCTCTTTATAATTGTTCGGTGCGATCTCCGCTATATCTGCCTGTTCTCTTATTCTTTCCGATCATCTGACGCCCATTTCCAGGAGCCTCCCTTCTCTTTCTTCCGCTTTTGCACGCGCCTTATCTGTATAATCTCGTTCGTATCACCCCTTTTTCTGCCAGGTCTCCCTCTCAGTTCATCAGTTTGATCAGTAGCATTATCTTCGACCTCTACTACAAATGGCTCTTGAATGTTGTCCTCATTTTCATCCGTCCTTACTTCTGTGTTACCTAACCTGTATTCTATCCCGCTCTCTTGCCCACATTCCGACTCTGTATTATTGGTCTCTAACTCCTTGAAGTAATTTATTCCATCTTAACTGTTCTAACATCCCTTACAATATTATGTTCTGGCTCGTATATTCTATAACCTTTCCTACTCAATGTATAGCCCACGAAAATTCCGGCTTCCGCTCTCGGGTTAAGTTTATGTCGTTTGTTCCCCTTGATGCTGTAATATGCCAAGCATCCGAATATTCTCAGGTGCGCTACCGATGGCGTCCTCCCGTACCATTTCTCTAGTGGCGTTATTTCCTTATTCTTGCTATTTTCTGTCCGGTTGTGCAAATACGCGCTTGTGGCTACTGCTTCTGCTCAAATCTTCTGGGGTAGTCACGCGTGTATTAGCATGGTTCTTGCTTTATCTAAGAGCGTTCTGTTAGCCCTTTCTGCTATACCATTACTCTGAGGACTCGCTGGCACTGTCCTTTGGTGTATTAACCTGCCTTTTTGAGTAAGTTTTCGAAATCACTGCACACGAATTCCAACCCGTTATCTGTCCTGATAATTTTGATCTTTCTTTCTACCTGATTCTCTGCCCAATTTTTGAACTCTATGAACTTGGACAGCGCTTCATTTTTCCGTTTCAGAAAACCTGAAGATCATTCTCTTATCCCCTAAGGTTCGACATAGTTTGAACATAAGAAATAACGAAAAGAAGTATTTTTAGGCACTTCCTCAACGTCATAGAAATAATACACTGATTGGAAGAAAGTACTTGGACACCACGCACAGTGCGTTTATTTGCTTTTATTGATAACAGCTAACATATATTAAATTTAAATTCGGTACAAAAAGATACCTTCTAAAATGCTATATATTGAAAAGAAGGGAAGAGATTCCTTATCAAGCTATTATAGGACGAGATACACTCTCAAAACATGGAATGATAATCGATTTTCAACACCATATTTTACATATGTATCTACGATCACTAACATGTAAAGTGACCCCCCAATTGATTCGCATGGCATGAGTCCACATAGATCCATGTGTATCAATTCCAGTTTGCCTGCAGCCTGTTCGTTGAAAACCCTGGGAAACTTGTCGCAGAATTAGCACATTCCCAGCTTTTTATCTCGAAAATTTAAACTCGGACCGATTCTTTATTCCTCATCAAATCGAGATATTCTTCACAGACGTGCCCTAATCTTTTATGCCATGTTTCTTTATCTATATCTGACTGTGTACATTTCATACAGCTCACGGTGCGATCATCTCCATTGCCAGGTTTACCCTTTACAATGTACATTTTTTCTAATTCTGTAAACCTTACCAGTGTCATTGTTTATGACTCTAGCCCCCATCTGGTCAAATATTACAGAATTATTTTTCCTGACTATCTCGTGGACTGACAATAAATTAGTTCTTAAATCTGGAACATATTTGGCATTATGAATTATGGTATCAACGGCGTGACAATGATTCGTTATTGTCGTGTGCTTAACGTTGCATTTTCCTACAATTTCCATTTCCCTATCTGCCTTAGCAACTTTCACGAAACCACATTCGTCTTCCCAGTTCGTTAACCATTCCCTCTTATTCGTCATGTGCGACGTGCACCCAGAATCAAGACACCAAATATCGCTGTCGTCATCTCTATTGTTATCGGTCGCGTTCGCTATTGCCGCCATTTTGCGTTCGTTTTGCCCTTTGTTCAACAAACACGTGCTCGTTTCAGTCTAAGTGCGGATTGAACGTGTGGATCCCTTTTGTCTCTATTTATTCTAGCGTTTCGATTATTATGCGGCCTTTCTCTTCTTTCTAACCCAATCTTATTCTGTTCTGCGTTGGCATGATGATTTTGCTTAGACTTATTATCAAACCTAAAACGACAAAATTTTGCAATATGACCCATTTTTCGGCAGACGTAACAGATGCGACTATCATTGTTTTCCCCCGTCTTATTCCGACCCTGTATGCTTGTTCCACAGCGTTATCCTGTGTTATTATTTTTTCTTCTTCTTCTAGCCTTTGTGTTAAATCGGCTAGCTTCGCGCCTCGATAGTTTCTTAATGCTGCGCTTATTCCATCATATTTGTGATTGAGCCCATTAATTAATATATGACTTAATTCTCGGTCTTTTATTTCCTCTCCTACGCACGCGCATGACTCCGCATAGTTTCATCCGACCTCATCTTACTTTGTCTTAATTCTAATGTTAAATTAATTTTTCTATTCTCTATATTGCCTGCATGTTTCTCCTCCAACCTTTCCCATAATTTTTTGGCATTCTTTCCCTGATATATAACCTGGCCTGAGGTTGTGATAGCGTTAGGACTATGATTTCTAGAGCTTCATACTTTTTGTTCCCATTCGTCCCTCAGCTTAATTTCCTCCTGACTGTTACCGGTTGGCGGTTCATTCCCTTCGATTACTAATTTAAACACCCCGTTAGCACGTAAAACAGTCTCTACCTTAAATCTCCATGTGGCGTAGTTCTCCGGTGTCAGTTGCTCGATATTTGCCACTCTCTCCATCTTGGCTCCGTGCGATTCCTCGGGTTTCTTGTTGGCGGTCAGTCCAACAATGAACTTTGTTCCGTCGGCGGTGAGTCCCACGGGTGGTTTTGTCTTAGGAGCTTTTTATCGCCAGCTTCGCATCCTCTTCGGCTATTTAACCACTAACCACGGCCGGCTACCATTATTGTTGTGGATCGATTATATTTATTGGTGTTTAAAGGAAAGTAGGATATGAGATAATACATAATAAGCTTATATGAAAAAGAAAACTCTATATATATCAGTCTCTGCTACTGGTGTCAACACGTGCGTACTCATCACGTTCTAGGCTACAAGTCTCATGTTTCAATTGTGACGTCATCCCAGCATGCACTGCGTCGTGAGCACTGGCGTCTGGTGGCAATCTCGCGCAATTATCCATCACAATAATCTTTAATTCTTATTTTAATGGCTCTTGAAAGTTTTCGAAAAATCATAATTGTATATATTTTTGATACTATATTTTTTGTATATATATTTTTCGGAGTTTTGTTACGTTTTATTATAATATAGTTTTGATATATTTATAAATTCACATGGGGTGTTCAGATCTTCAACAAGCCTCCATATCTGCAACTGACACGAATGGGCGGCACGAAAGCCGAACTGCTCTTTCCGAAGTAGATCATTGGTGAGAGAGTGGTCCTTGAACCTGGCGAGGATCGTTTTCTCCAAAACTTTGGACATCGACGGGAGTAGACTGATAGGTCGGTAGCTCGCAAGAATTGCAGAATTTTGCCCCTGCTTGGGGATACTTAACAATATAGATTGCTTCTAAGGAGTCGGAAAGTAGGAATACTTCCAGCAATCGCTTATGATATTCGAGATGTCATTAATAATGTTGTTCGGCAGATTCCTTAGGGTGTTATTACTTACCTTGTCTTTTCCTGGAGCCTTCCTCAGTTTGAGATTTCTGATGATGGCAGCTATCTCGCCAGTCTCGATGTTATCTTCGATGTAAATTGCAGGACTTCATCAAGTTTGATAAGACCATCTTCCACACTCTAGGACATGAGTTGACTCTCGGGATTATTTTTATCAGGAGTAACAGACTGCATCTCTAGGGAATCTGCAATTATTTGTGCTTTATCCTGATTAGTTTGAACGTAATTACTTTGAGGGGTGGGAAGTGGAGGAAGCGTATCATTCTTCTTCTTCTTCTGTAGAGCTCTAACCATGCTCCAAATGGAATTGTCGCGAGCCGATAAGCTTTTTAGCTTGTCATTCCACCTAGCGTCGCCTAACTCTCTTATTTCTTCCTGGACTCTTCGTACTAACCTGTTATATTTGGTTTTTAGCCAAGGTACACGGTAACGTTGCCAAAGCCTACGGGTCCTGTTTCTTTCTGCGATCAAGTGTTGGATTCCTGGGGTATGCACAATTCGATGAGGAGATTTATTTTCCAATGGATAGGCACTAGCTTCAGTGGCACTATTTATTCGCCTGGTGATGTCTTCAACACATTGATCGATGTCATCCGTACAGTTTGCTCCATCGAGTTGGCAGTCATGGTCCCTGAGGAAAACCAGCAAATGATATAGCAACTGGTTATATAGCCCACGCCTACCAATCAGTGAAATTGTCCTCTTGAGTGACCAAATTATCCATCAAGTGTACTAACTTAACCCTGATTGGTAGGTTTACATCGATGTTGGCAAACCGTGATTGGATAACACCCTTATTACAAAACTATAATCGATATGAAACAATAATTCTAAAAATAAAAATAAAAAAATCGAAAAATCGGATATATTCCATGATTAAAAGTTCTATTACAACAAAATTATAAATAATAATAAAAAAACAATAAAAAATATATATAAAAAGCACAACAAAACCAAAACAATACTTAAACTAGATTAATACATTGGAGGACCGAATTTTAAACCAAATTAATTCTAAGCACGTCCCGGGTCAATGAGGTTTTGCAGACCTATCAAGAAAAAATTTATCAAGGAGTCTAACAATGTGTCTATTGCGGAAAAAAATAAGATGGTAGATGAAATTAAAAACATTAGTGCAAGCAACGTTATAATTCAATCGAGGCAACTGAAAGTAAGTCACAAATTAGTATTTGCTATGGTGGATGGCAAAGTGTGTAATGCACTCACGGAAACAACATCAACCATGAGATGCTTTAGATGTGGTGCAACATCCAAGCAATTCAACAAGATTGACGACATGATTTTGAGGAAAATAAAAACTGAGACTTCAGAATTCGACCTTTCTATATTGCATGGATGGATTCGAATGCTCGAATGTCTTTTACATTTGTCTTACAAACTCTCTCTTAAGAAATGGCAAGCTCGTAGAAATGAAGAGAAGCTAATAGTAGCTCAGAATAAAGCTCGATTTCAAAAAGAATTTAATGTTCGATGTTGGTTGATTGTTGATAAACCAAAGCTGATTTTGGAAGCACAAATGACGGCGATACTGCTAGGCGTTTTTTTTTGAAAACCCGGAACTTGCTGCTGAAATCACAGGCGTGGATTTGAATTTGATTAAAAAACTACACATCATAATGATTGTGGTAGCTAGTGGATATAGACGTATAAAAATATAGTCAATTCGTTCATGATACGCCCAGGTATTTTTTCTCGAAGTATGTTTGGTACAACATGCCCCCAACGTTGCAGAAGTATCTGATACATGGACCAGAAATTATATCCTCGGCACTCTTGCACATAGGACAATTCACCGAGGAAGCGCAAGAGGCCAGGAATAAAGATTTTAAAAGAAACAGAGAAAATTACTTCAGAAAATGCAGTTGAGACAAAACTAATGCTGACATCTTTAATTTTTTAATAAGTTCTGATCCTGTGATCACCAGTAAACAAAAGAAAACCGAAAAAATTAAAAAAATTTCCAAAAAAGCAATAGATTTACTTAAAGAACCATCCGTCAATGTATTTGGAAATCAGGATGATGAAAGCTGTGACTATAGTGATGATGATAATGAGTGTTATTGATAACATTAAAAAAATTCTATTTACCTAATACCGCAAAGCGCATGTGGAATGTTTATATAATACTAAATAATAGTTTATAATAAATAAAAAAAAATTTTCTTACGTTAAGTTTTATCTTCTGCCAACTTTGCAAGCTCTTGCACCAGTGTGCATCGCCGAATTTATTCGGACTGGATTAAAAATCACGCCTACTCTGCGAACTAAGAATTTTTAATGAATTGGCAGGGCATTATGGATGCAAAATCGGGCTTTGACTACTTTACTAAATGAGCGCCTTTGAAATGTAGAGCGCTGGAGAAAAAAAATTAATATGCCTCTGTCTTCATAATGTATGGACGAGGCATGTGATTGCCTTGATGGTCTTATTTGTGAAAATAGAATTTGAAAAAGTTACCGTGCAAACGGCGGACGGCCGGATAAACGTAAGACCAAGCGTGCATTCTTATAAGTAGCTTTTTGCTAAAGCTCCTAATAAACAATTTTCGAAGTTTTAAATATGGGTTTCGCGTGATTTTTTGGTCTCCTAGGAAAAGTGTATCACATGAAAAGTGATCATTCTTTTTTTTATTTTCAAAAAATGAGTTTTCTTAATTCATAAGTGGTTTCTTGTAAGGATTTTTAATTATTTTTCTGGATTCTTTGATCTCCAATTCCATGGTGTCTAAAAGTTACTTAAGAACTCTTTTTAATCTATCAAAGAAAAAGGTATAATTTATAAAATAATTAATTACTGAGAAACATTATTGTAATTTATGTGGAATTTTTTTTTTAACTTTTTTATCTTTATATTTGTTCTCAAGTATAGATATTATTTTTCGGTTAACGGTGCTACAAAATAATGTTTAAAAGGCAAGAATGGTATAAAAAAATAGATTAGCGGCATCTTTCCTATGAAGTTTATAAAATTTATCTCCACTTGGTTTTGCTTTCACGTGTGGAGTAAATGATTTAATTATGCGTAACCTATTGTAATTATTAAAGTTTTGAAAGTTAGGGGCTATCTTCTCAGGAGAGAACGTTTATCATATGAAAATTTTGGCGAGTAAAGAGAGAAATAAATGGGAAAGCTTTGTAAAGCGTTTGGGAATTTCGAATCCATTAATCTCCAAATTCCTATAGGCAATTCTAAAGCTAATTTAATCCGGCCTATCTGGTAAATAGTGCCGTATTGGAAAAGTTTCATATAATCATATATATTTTTCCTTAAGTTTATGATCTTTTTCCAACTTTTTTTAATGATTTGAAAGTTTCGTTAAATATACAAATGTTTAGATTCAGATATATTGGACTAAATTTCTTGGGACAATTTCCACCAGATTAAATTTGCGGTCTATCCCTTAATGAAGTTCCATTAGAACGGGCGAGATTAGATTTGGCCCAGATTATAATTAGATTAAGTTAGATTTATTCACTGGCGAGATTAAATCGGATTAGAGAGATGTGAAGTTAATCATTGGGGTTAATTGGGAAACTACAACAAAATGCCTGAGCGTGGGCATATGTGAAAAAATTAAAACTTTTGTTGGTTTTGGTCTAGAAAATAATTGGATCATTTTTCAACTCGTAATTCCGGATTTATTCACTAATAATCCAATTTTTTTGCTTCATTTAAATTTCTTAAATTAACATGTGAAAAAGTAAAGATTTAAAATTAACAATCTAAGCTTAATTTGCAAAGCTTGTTTATTGACGAAGTTAGACGTAAAATAAATCATTAAGATTAAAGCTCGCCTTTCACTTATTTCCAATTATTCAGATATTCTGACTAAAAATAACTTCCAAATCAAAATGCAAAAGAAAACATAATGAAGTTGATCCTTAAATATAAATGCCAATGTTATTTAAAAGGTTTTGTTTTACTTGCTTTTTGCTATTTGATTACACAATTCAGGGGGATTCATATAGAATCTTGGCACAATGAATTTGGTAATAATTCCACAGTTGGGGCGCATGAACCACAAAATCCATAAACCACATTATTCTGTGGGCTTTCCCGAATCGAATGGTATGTGGATGGTTTAAAATATTAGCTGAAATTAGGAATATTACCAGAGAAAAACTGCGGCGAATCACGGAAATTGTGGATAGCGGAGTGCCTTGACTAAAACTGCGCACCCATTCAACACCTGCTTTGATTCCAATCAACGTAGAAAATGCAACCTTCATTACTATCCACGGTATATGGTATTTCTTTTATACCGGATGATCCAAAAGTGTGATACATTTTTTTACATTTTTTCATGAAACTTTGTATAACAATTCTTCGATAACAATTTGTATTTTATGATACATCGGTTACGGATTCAATGTGTTTGCTAAGGAATTCGTCGCGTTGTTTTGCTAAAGAATTCGTCACTCAAAACGATCATTAGTTTCATGAAAAAAATATAACAAACTTTTGGATCACCCGGTATTAGAGTTTATTTTTTCGGACCATACTTAAATTTAGTATAAAATAAAATCTTGTAAATATTCCATGGAGGATAAGAGATGGACAATAGGATTACCAACTAGTTTCGCCATTTATTCCCGGCTTTGTCAAGGTACACAACAATCGACAATCGACAATGAACAGTGAAGTGTACAATTGTTAGGATGGGACGAAAGCAGCGCTTTCACAAAGCTCATCCTACCAGAATAAACTCCAAATGAAATACACTGAGGTAGTCAAGAAGCCTAACCAACCCAAGCGGTCTTCCATATTATACAAAAAAGAAAATAAGATTGACGATTGTCAGAAACAAAAAACAGAACGAAATAAAAAAAAATACAAGGAGAAATAAGATTATCACATCTTCAGTAGTCTGGGAAAGAGACGTTGCTAATATCTTCAAAATTGATGTCAAGAACGTGCGTCGGTTTACGATACTTCGTATGCCAGTTCATAATCACTGAGTTCTTCAGTATCCCTTTCACAAGCTTATTGTCGTGAGTCTTCATCTTCTGTATCATAATCAAAAGGAGATCCTGTATAAACTTTCCGATATGGGCCATGTTTAAATCCAAAAGGATGGATTGGTTTTTCACCGTCCTTCTGTCCAGCTGGGCAATGGTCCTCAGGGTAACATTCTGTAATGACTGTAGTTCACTCCATCTGGTTTTACAGATAGTCGCCCACGCAGGCATGCCATAGAGGAGTATGGTCCAGATAATCGATTTGTACAGAAGTAGCTTGTTGTCAATGCTGAGGGCGCTGTTGCGACCCATGAGAGCTATGATACTGTACTTAGCCCTCTTCGCTTTATTCAGAGCATAGGACATATGCTGGTTCCATGAGAGTCTTGAGTCAATGATAACACCCAGATACTTGTAGTTTTCCACCCAGTCCAGTTTCTTATTGAGCAGAACAAGAATATCTGGGGGATGCTTGAGCTTCCTATTGAGGTACAAAGCCTTGCACTTTCCGACGTTAAGGTTCAACTTCCAGCAGTTAAACCAGTCTTCGAACTGCTTCAAGGCGCATTGCAGCCGAGTGATAACGTGAGCCGGCTGGTGTGCCCATGTCATAAT
>JAHWFO010101550.1:414609-463560 GCA_023313115.1 Rhysida immarginata | reverse complement strand
ACCTTCATCTATTTTTTGATATCATGCTCTAGACGATTTATCGAACGAGATCGTCTGCACTATTATCGAAACATCCAACAACAGGCTGTTGAATGTACATTCAACTCAAAAAAACAAAACACAGCTAAATACCAGTTAATGCAGGTTTCGGGCTGATGACAGCATAAAGCGAAATTAGATAGTAATGATCATTTAAAATAAAGTAATTTTATTAAATGATTAATTAATAACACACAGCCTCCGAAAAGAAGGAAGTTTACACTAACACTGAATCAGGAGCGTAGCTAAGGGACTAAGGCAAATGTGTGCGAAGTACACGAGCGCAACGAATTAGCACTTTAAAAACAACGAAATATCTCAATGAGAGAATGCAAAAAATATAAATTACAAATATATACAATCAATGAAAAAGCAAAATACAAATTAATAAAAAAAACTACGTTCGAAGTGTTTGTTTTTCCATTAAATTCACGAAATAATTTTATCAACGTCTGTAGCTTCCATAGATTTAGCTTGAATCCACCGTTGTTTTATCCCTGACGATCCCCCTCTAGCGTTAAAAAGTTGAACTCCCGCTGGCACGGAGAAAAGCATTGAAATGAGAGGCGATGCGGAGGCCTAATATCTCGAAGGCCACGATCTGTCTGGGAAATAAAGAAAAATAGTCTCAGTTTCTGCTTTGCGTAGTACTAAACCGAAACTTCACCACCATCGTTTCGATTTGCGTAGTACTAGAAATTTTTTAAAAAATAAATTCATATATTAAGTGGCTTTTTAAGATAAAAGTGTGCTTAGCAAGTTTTTTTATATTTTTTATTTTATTGTTTTTAGTCTATTTTTAATTTTATTAATCAATCAAAGCAGATGATTATATTTAGCACTACGCAAAGCTCCAGATGTCGCCCCAAAATCAAACTCACTGAGGACGGCAGTGGAGTGTCCCATCCATCTTTTCTACTGACGGCTAGCGACACGGCAGAACATGACGTCATGGCGAAAAATGGAAGGGAGAGCGCAGAAAAGACTTTCGCACAGGCCTTTTACAATCTGGCAGGCCGTGTTTAAATTTAACAAACTTTTACCACTCTCGGCGCTTCGCGCCTCACGTCGGCCCTGCGGGTCTCATTCAATGAGGCTCATTGGTCACTGTTTTCCGTTACATGAACGCCTTCGGCGTTCTGTCTACGACGTCCCCCTCCGGGGGTAAATAATTGATATATACCCCAACCTATTTGGTTACACGGGGCAGTTGGTTTCCCCTCGGCCGGTTACAGGAACTTGCCATGACGTCATGTTCTACCGTGTCGCTAGCCGCTTCTTCTTTTCTTCATCCATGGCGATACACTCTGGGAAGATAGAGTTGACGTCTGGTTAAGCCTTTCCATATTCGTTCATTTGTTCATTCTAGTGTCGGAATGTGGTTGTGAAGATATAATGACAAGATCTGCAAGGTATGAACGATTGTAAAGTCTTTAATGAGTTTCACAGGATTTGTGTGAACTCTGCACCGCATCCGAAACAGGCCGCTTCGAACATCTTTTGCAACGTTGACGCAATTATTCCGACAGTTATGTCATTTTCTGTACAGGCAACCATACATTTCTGACCATATGTTCGTATGTGATTTTTTTGTTTCTTTTCTGGTCAGGAATCTCCTCTTGCAGTTTGTCCCTATTGTTTTTGTTCACTCTGTATAAGCAAAGCCCCCTAGAATAGAAAGCCTGTCAAGTTCGTTGTTCACGTGATATTACGCCACGACTGAAGTCTGAAGTTGTCAGCCTGTTTCCGTAATGGAGGATACGTGTGCCATCAACAGCAGGTAGGAAACTTTTTTTTTTTATTGTTTTAAAGTGCTCGAACCTATTTTATATTATTATGATATAATTATCAGTATATATAAATCTTAGCTACCATAAATTTTTCATGAAATATCGATATTTTAGTATTAATTCGTAATTTTGTATTCAAGCTTAACGTTGCACATTGTAAGCACTTAACCCTGGATTACAATCCCTCGTCGCATCGACCACGTACTCTATTTTCTAAATTTATTCTTAATTCTTGCGCATTTGCATATACACTCTCAGGCACTTAGTTAATCTCACTCTGTCCTCTAATCTATTAAGGGATTAAAGTATATTTTTCATAAGCCTGAATGTTTCAGCGACTCGTCGAATCGACGAAAGATTGTAACAATGAAACTTTTTTCGAACTCTTCAGTTAGTGTTTTCTCAAAAATTTTTAATGATTTAATTTACTTGTATAATAGTTTTATATTATTCTTTTTTTGTTAATTCATAATTATAATTTTAGAGTACGAGATATACCAATAGATATTGAGTTTTAAATTAATGTACCAATATAATTGATCTCAAAATAAGACTATAATCGAAAAATAATTCATTTTCCTGCTTCATAATAAACAATTAAGAACCAAAAAATGATAATAAAATTAGAAACTGACAGTACTATAAAAATTATTTAAGAGTAGGCAAATCGATGAGGGTTTGAAGAAAGCGCTATTTCTGAAGGGCTTGTAATCCAGGGCTAATGAAACAGTCGGTTATGAAATATGGAAAGAAGTTATCGAATTAGCATAAAATAAATTTAAAAATGGCGTGTTCATTTAACAAAAATATTTTAGTTATTATTTTATCGGTAAAACTGCAGAGAAGTCTTTCCTAATTTTTACGGATTACATTTCGCCTATACTGGTGGCCAAAAGTTTGGACCAACCAGCAATGTCAAGAAAAACTGAATTTATACGAAAACTGTTTTACACCTACAACTCTAAGTAAATATGAAACAATATTCAGGGAAGAAACAAATTTATTTCTGCGTTGTTGGTTTCTTATTACCTAAAATCAAAATAAGACTGGCCAAAAGTTTGGACCACATTTGTATAACATAAAGGGAAAAAAGTATTACATCATTAACTAATGAATTATTTTGATATTTGAGATCATTTTGACTCTACAATATTTGACAAACGACCTGAAATAGAATTAAATAAGCTTTTAATAACATTTGGCTTAACAGCTTTCTGAATGGCTGCTATTAGTTGTTCTCGAGATTTGTACTGTGTTTTGGTAAATTTTTTGTTCCGTGAGATGCCACACATTCTCAAAAATATTGAGATCTCGATTTCGAGCAGTCCAAGCAAAAGTGGAAATGCTGTTGCTCTCAAAATAGGCTTTCACAACTCGTGCAGTAAAGATTGCAGGACTGTCCTGCTGCTAAATCCATGGTTTTTGCTTAAACTAGACTTTGCACAAAGGGATGAACACATTGTGAAGATCATCTTTATATTGACCTGTTGTGCAATGTCCATCTATAATGTGAATCTTCAACTTTCCGTTGCTTCCAACGGCACCCAGAATCATCACTCCACTACCACCCATTTGGCGCTTAATTCGCAGTGGAAGAAGTGTTTCTTTATCACGATGCTCTTCATAAGAAGCTATATTATCAGGACCATCCAAACTGATTCGTTTTTCATCAGAAAAAACAACCAATTGGAAGTCTGTGTTTTCACGCAGATGTGTCTTAGCAAACTCCAGTCTATCCTGCGTTTGTTTCTGTGTTAGTGGCAACTTTTTGGGTATAATTTCATAGGCAAAGTTCTGAGCACGTAGTACGCTGCGAAATGTTCTTCTTGAGGCAGCAAGTTGCAGATTAAGTTTGACTTGTGTGGTGTTGACTACATGCCCAGATGTCTAACATGTCTCTTAATTCTTGAATTGTCTCTTCGCGTCAGTGCACAAGGTCGTCCTATTTCCAATTAACATTTTTAACAATTCCTGATAAAGATTTGTAGCTCACATGGGAGATTTCAGCAACTTTTTTGAAATTTGTAAATTGCTAGTTAAAATTTCTAATTCACTCTCGTTGGCCTTCAGTTAACATTATACAGTACATAATATGGTTTTAGTGCTCACCACACAACACGATGACTTGTAATATGCAAATTATTTGCATGTTTGTGATGTTGGTCCAAACTTTTGGCCAGTCTTATTTTGATGTAAGGTAATAAAAAAGCAACGACGCAGAAATAAATTTGTTTCTTCCCTGAATATTGTTTCATATTTACTTAGAGTTGTAGGTGTAAAATATTTTTAGTATAAATTCATTTTTTATTGATTTGCTGGTTGGTCCAAACTTTTGGCCACCAGTGTATATCCTCACCCATTCCGGCTTGAGGCAACATGCAGCGCCCACTATCGGCCGCCGTATCTGATATTTGGCAATCTTCGGAAATTGACATTAAAAATCCAATTTTCACATATTTAACCGTTAATTTTAGAGAAACGAATTATTGCATAAAATATATTAAGACAAACTGCATCTAATGACACCATAAAATCAACAATTGAAAATTCCGTGTCACTTGACCTTTAAGGGTAAACACCAATATGCCAAACCATTGTTAAAAATGTTGCGCCTAGACCGCTAGGTTACCGCTAGGTGCATGCGGTAAACCATGATCTACGCTATTATTACTAGAGTAGAACAATAAAGTAGGTCATGGGTAAACTCAAATGCAACAAAATACTTATTCTGTGGTAATTCGCTAAAAACAGCCCCTATAGGTGTCGCCACGCGAAATTCAAGACAGCGAACGGAGAAAGCTAAGGGGCCATCCACAAATTACGTCATCCTTTTTCCAAATAATTTTATACCCCCCTCCCCCCTGTGTCAGCACATGTCATATTTTTGTAAACCCTCCCTCCCCCCCCTTCTGAAAAGTGACACGAAAAGTGACAATTAAATTCTATTAATCAAAATGTATCGAGGTAATAAATAAAAAACAATGCAATCACACAGGGAAAAAACATTCCATTTATTGAAATATTTAGTTATCTTTAATTCATGGTGAGGTAGCCCAAATCTCCAAATCTTTAATTATTATAGACGTATTTTATTGAGGTTGGTTCAGGAACGAACACGTCAGAAATAACAAATTCGCTAAGCCACACAAAAATCATCATCTTCAATACCAGGTCTGTAAATATGAAATCGGAATTTGCCTATAACAGAGATATACAGGATGTCCAAAAAGTCTGGTAACATGGCAGATATCTCAAAGCTGCCAGGTAGGCGCGATCTGATGAGTGTGTTTTGTGGGTAACGAGGGGTGGGGAATTCATAGCCGCACTCAAATTTGACCTTGACCCCCAAATTTAAGGTCATCCATTATTTAACTCGAAAACTATTAAAGATAGAGAAAAAATTTCCGATTGCTACCCTGTAGAGCAACACCACATTAGTCTAAAAACAATTTTTAATCACACCCTTCCCCTTGAAAGATTTTGAGAAAATGGGCGAGAAAGAGTCACTCAGTGCCAGGTTTAGCTAGCCAGGTTGGCTGAGGAGGGGAAGCACACTCTTGAATGACTCTTTCTCGCCCATTTTCTCAAATTTTTTAAGGGGAAGGGTGTGATTAAAAATTGTTCTTAGATTAATATGGTGTTGCTCTACAGGGTAGCAATCGGACATTTTTCTCTATCTTTAATACTTTTCGAGTTAGCAAATGGAGGACCTTAAATTTGGGGGTCAAGATCAAATTTGAGTGCGGCAATGAATTCCCCACCCACCTATTACCTATAAACCACGCACATCAGATCTCGCCTACCTGGTAGCTTTGAGATATCTGCCATGTTACCAGATTTTTAGACACCCTGTATACCAGAGGAGGAAACTGAATGTAAAATCAAGGGACTTGGGATCAAATGCTCGCCAGGGCGGCGGTTCGATTTGCAAGAAGACTATAAATCACTTATAGCAGACCATGCTTCTCATCATCAGACCCTCATCACCAGATTTTCTCCTACTTTTATGTGCGTCGTCTGTTCTTGTGTATCTTCCTGTGTTTGTACTGTGACTGTTACTCTACAAGACCTTCTCTTCACCTGTGTTTTTTTGTCCACATCTGTCTCCATAAGACTTCACCTCATTTGTATTTCTCCACATTGGGTGACTTTTATTAAGTTTTTATTAATTTATTTTATTCTATTCTATTTTTTCATTAAAAGGAATATTTATTTTTAATCAACTATGATCCTATATTAAAAAATAATGAGCAAACAAAATAAATTACCATAAACCAAACTCCATGTAAAGATTGCCATTTTAAATATTATTGCCAAACTAAGAGAGAACTTATAATAAGAGCAAAAGAACACTAAAGAGCACTAAGGCTAATAATAATAATAATAATAATAATAATAATATTTAAATAGCTAATCACTGCATAACAAACAATCACATTCCTAGCTGGCAACAAATAAAAATTAGAACAAAAGAGAGAAACTACAAAAAATGATTAATAGAGGCTGTCTCAATTAAATTGAGAGCCCAATAATTTAGCACAGACATCAATTAACAAAAGTAATAATTGGCAAATAATAAATTAAAATACACAATATTTAAGATAGAAAATACATGAACTATAAACATTTAACTTAAATAAAGAAAAAATCTGCATCACTTAAATTCCCTTAAAATACAACTGAGATTTGCCTGTTCTTGAAAACGTTATTATACAGGGTGTTTCATAATTGGTGTCCCGTCTTTAGGTTCAAATAACGACTCAAGGGGAACAGATTGGGGGAAAATGAATATTGATTATTTGGTTTTAATGTCCCCTAATTCAGAATAAAAACATTTCGCGTCCCTGGGGGTGAAGGGGTAAATTTTGAAAATTTTAATTTTGTAGGGGTAGGGGTTAGACCCCAAGTGTTATTTAGAAAGTTGTAGAGCATCATGTAAAATGTGGGTTTAGCAAAAAACCCGGTGAAAAAATCTCATCTGCCCTTTATCGAGTGGGTAAAGTGAAAGATATGGCAAGCTAATGTAGACAAAAAACAGAAAAACTCATTAGAAACTTATTAATAATTATCTGTTTTTGTCTACATTAGCTAGCCATACCTTTCACTTTACCCACTCGATAAAGGGCAGGGCATGAGATTTTTTCACCGGGTTTTTGCTAATGTGTTCTGGAGACTATTGCAAAAGATAATTTCTTCCGCATGCGTTGATCCAATATTTACACCTAAAAAGTATAAAATTATTTTTTCTATTAAAAGAAAACTAAGCTAGCGTTTTCATATGAAAAAAGGTACGGATGGAAAAATAAATGACATTCGCGTTAAATTTATTTTATATCTGCTGCATTTACAATAATATTTCTCGTAAATTAATAAATGACATTCGCGCTAATTTTTTTTTTATTTTTATTTCTGTTGCAGTCACATTATTATTTCTCGTAAATGTATAAGATATTTTTTTGTATGTGTCGTTGAGATGGATATCTGTGTGTCACTGTTTATATAAAGTTATTTACGTTTCAAACCGGATTATATCCTATTATTCTGCTAGGGACAAACGGATTGTGTCAAAGTCAATGTTCAACTTTTATTTAAGAAAATTAACCAAGAAAGCTCATGTGTGGAGAAGAGAGAAAACGCAAGAGCAAAAACTGCGCGAAAATTTAATGAGCGAATGTTCAGATAAAAAAATAAGAATAATAAAAACTTCAATTTATTTACCTGTCTGCTTGTGGTGGAAATCGCAAAAATGAAATTCATGTCCTTTGTTTAAACAATATCTCGCGGCACATCATTGATTTTTGGGCATTTTTAAATTCAGCTTGCTCTATTTGTAAGTCTAACAAGGAGTAATTGACATGTGTTCTTGGGCTAACGCTCCCGTTATTAAGTCGAAACTAAAACTCACATTTGAAAAATCAAAACCGTTTATGACGTTAGTTGGCAGTGAAGTCGCAATGACGTCATGAACGCCGCTGCCATCTGGTGTAGAAGGATAAAGCGCATATGCGCAGAAAAATCTGCGCATTACATCAAAATCGCCTAATTGTCATATCTCATTAGTATTAAGGATCTCCGATTCAAACCTTCAGTTTCCCATTCGGTCGTAACTCCATCTGGTTCAATGTTAGCACATCTACAAGTAGAATTCGTATGTGACGTCAACGTGCATATGATGTCATACTACTAAACCCCGAGGCCTACGAGATAACAAGGCCTGGAAGCGGAAAAGTCACCTGACCATAGCAGTCCGACCAACAATCAATCAAACCTTCATTGTTTTCAACAAACGAAAGAATACTGACTGTTAAAAACCAAGACTGAAACAATGATGGTTACATTGTTATTCGGACTTCTATGGTCAGGTGACTTTTCCGCGTCCGGGCCTGTCTTTCTAGTTAGCTTTGACTAAACCCGTAGCCGACGAAAAAGACAGGTCGGGGCACTAAAAAGTCACATGACCAAAGTAGATCGAGCAACAGTCCAACTTTCATTGTTTCTATCTTGCATTTCAACAATCAGTGTCTTTTCGTTTGTTGGAAAAAATGAAGATTGGATTGTTGCTCGATCTATCTTGGTCATGTGACTTTTAAGTGCCCCGGCCTGTCTTTTTAGTTGGCTTTGACTAAACCCCGAGGCTAACGAGAAAGACAGGCTCCGGCACTGAAAAGTCACCTGAACAAGATAGGTCTATTAACAATGTAACTTTCATTGTTTCCATCTTGTATTTTAAGTGTTTTTTCCTTTGTTGGAAACAATGAAGGTTGGATTGTTAATAGACCTATCTTGATCAGGTGACTTTTCAGTACCGGAGCCTGTATTTCTCGTTAGTCTCGACTAAACCCAAACGTCCCCCCTTCACTTCTTTTCTTTCCTTCCTTATCCCTGATACACAATAATATTAAAAAACGACATATTTTTTTTCTCCCCGGCAATTTCGGCATAATTTAGCGTCACATATCGAACGCGGGACAACATTCAATGCACGAAAAGAATTGCTCGTAGCCTAAATGGATATGACAGAAACAACCATCGATGATACGAAAGTGCAAAGTTTACCTCGATGCTTGTATCCGTCAATATCCATTTACGAGCATTTTTTTCGTGCATTGAATGTCGTCCAGCGATCGATACTGTGACGATAAATTATGCCGAAATCGTCGGGGAGATTTGCACGGCAAAGCAAAGTATGATTTCATCGACGCCGTCGATTCGACGGTTGCAACACACGTGACTTGAAAAAGCGAAACCGAAAGTAACGCAGCGCCCTCCGAGTTCAATAATATCACATCTTCGAATCCGAAAGCACGGATAAAGTAATAGTGTCTTTATCCGTATCTGAAAAGTATTAGGGGTCGTCCAGAAATTACTTCATCCTTTTTCCAAATAATTTTATACCCCCCTCCCCCCCCGTGTCAGCACATGTCATATTTTTGTAAACCCTCCCTCCTTCTCCTTCGGTCATATATCATCCTGACACGAAAAGTGAGAATTAAATTCTATTAATCAAGATGTATCGAGGTAGTAAATAAAAATAATGCCACTACAAAGGGAAAAACATTCCATTTATTGAAATACGTGCACATCTTAAGCCACTAAAGAGTTGGTTATCCGGACCGCTACACTGTAAGCTCACATCTTAAGCCCGAGTTCTATAGAGTAGCGGGTTTAAGATGTCAGCTTTGAGTGTACCGATCCGGATAACCAACTTTTTATCGACGGATAACTCGGAATTTGCATAAGAAATTATAATGAAAGTACAGGGTGTTTCTAAATTATCTCCCGTATTCTACATGTTTATTACTCAAAAACTATTACAGATTTTAACACGACTTTTTTTTATTCATAAAGAAAAACTCAAAAAGTTTCTTAGCATGTCTTAATAAATTTCAGTGTGCCCCCCATTTATAGCGTGAAGGACGTCAAAGCGAAACTCGGATTTCCTCCCAAACTCGGGCTAGCATTTCGAGGGTGATTTCAGTGATTGGTTCAATTATTCTATTCTTGAGAGTTTCACTGTCATCAACGTTGGTTTTGTACATTATCTTTCACATATTCCCAGAAGAAAAAATCCAGAGGGTTTTCATCGGGTGAGCAAGGGGGCCAAAGGATTGGCCCATCCCTTCCAATCCATCGTCCTGGAAAGTTCGTATCGAGGCACTGCCTAACTTGCAGGCCCCAGTGAGGAGGTGCTCCGTCTTGTTGGTAGATTAAGGGCCAGTTCATTATCTACTTTCTCAAGTGAGTCTTCTCGACTGAGTCTTTAGTAACAGTGGACTTACATTGTTGAGATGAGGAACACCTGGTTACAACAATGCCACTGTATTGTTGCTGAACACTCAGTTGAGAAATCTCAGCTGAGAAAATAGATAATGAACTGGCCCTATGTTGGGCTGCAGTTCTTCCATCTGTGGAATCAGGTAGTTCTTCAGCATATCTAGGTAGGTTGCAGCGGTAATGGTGTCTTCAGTGAAAAAGAAAGGTCCGATTACTCGATCATGCATTAAACCGCACCTAATATTAACCTTTGGGCTGGCGGGTATATGCTCCCTTAGAACGTGGGGGTTTTGTGAGCCCCAAATGCGGCACTTGTGTCGGTTTACTGTTCTGGAAGTATGGAATGTTGCCTCATCAGAAAACAAAATGTCCTCAAGGAAAGTGGGATCATTGTCGATATTTTGGAGCATATACTCAGCAAACTTCTTGCGCTTTGGTCGGTCATCTGGCTTCAGTTCATGCATCATCTGGATTTTGTAGGGTGTAAGACGAAGGCGGTGCTTCACTATTTTATCTACGGATGTCATTGGCTTATCCAGTTGACGAGCCGCTTGGCGAAGTGATTTACGGGGACTACGATCGAACGCCTCCCTGACCTTTTTTACTCTATGCGGTGTCCTGAAGGTCTACCAGCACCCTTTTTGTATAACAGGCTGCCTGTATTTATAAATTTTTCATGCCAAAGCTTAATTGACTTATGATTTGGAGGATCCTTTTTAAACTTTGTTTTGAACATTCTCTGAACTGTAATCATTGACTTAAATTCCGCAAGCCATAACACGCATTGAACTTTTTCTTGGAACACTCGCCATTGTTTACTGCGTCTTGCGAAAAATAGAACAATGCGCCAACAATGGTACTACGCGCCAACTGCGTGTTTCATTATCAACTCAAGCGAGGCTAAGAAACATTTGAGTTTTTTTTTGTGAATAAAAAAAAAAAATCACGTTAAAATCTGTAATAGTTGAGTAATAAGCATATACAGGGTGTTTTTGAATTGAGTACAGATTTTTTGGGAGATGATAGAAGAGGTCCTTAGAAGTATTTTTTGTCATATGAACATGGCTCCGTTTACTTACAATACTGCATTGAACAATCAAATGACACCGGGACTCGTGATTATTTTATTTTTAACGGGGACACAGTGTGCGTTGGTAGGCCTAGATTATTTTATTTTTAACATTTAACACAAGCATTTGTTCATGAATGAATTAAAAAAGAAATTGGTAAACGTTATAAGCAAACACATTTTTTGGTATTTTTTGTTTAAAAAGTCATATGGCAAGCCAATTTTTTTTCAAATCTCTTTGAAATTTTACACATATACCAAAAAATTTCTCCATTTATTTAGTTGTCAGAAATTCACTCTCCACCCATGTCAGTTTTCTCCCACGATTGACTGGGGATGAAAGAGTGCCCACATGGGCGCAATTAGCATTATATGTTAATTAGCATGGGATTATAAATTGCTCGCATTTTAAATCTTATAAATTTTAACTGAAGATGGTTTATAAAACGGAAACGCGTATTAAAAATGAAAATCAAGTTTGTTGCAAATTTGAACCTGATATCACTGTTTTTAATTCATTGTACAACATGGAACAACTCAATCTAAGTAAACCAACGGATAAAAGATATCTCTTTCATCTGTAGTAAAACCGTCTTGTCTAGTCATGTAGTTAATTCCCTGCACTTCCCGTGTGAAATTGGAGTGATTATGTCTCAAAATTTTCCTGAAGTCAATTATAAATTTACATTTATTTACAATTGATTAAAAATGAATACTCCTTTTAATGAAAAATTGAAAAATAAAATGAAATAATAAAAAATAAAAGTCACTCAAAGTCTTGTGTATCTTCCTGTGTTTCTACTGTGACTGTTATTCTACAAGGCTTTCTCTTCACCTGTCTCCATAAGACTTTCTCCACATTGGGTGACGTTTATTCTTTATTATTTCATTTTATTTTTCAATTTTTCATTAAAAGGAGTATTCATTTTTAATCAATTGTATTTACTACAACTCCTACTCTTATATAATTACATTTATTTATGTATTTAATTAGTTTACTTAGTTTCAATTGATTAGTGATTACTGTCATTTTTGGCCAGAACCCCCCTCGTCATTCTCCGTCAGCATTCCGCGATACCCCCTCCCCCCTTGGATGGATGACGTAATTTGTGGACGACCCCTTACACATTTTTTTAACTATTGCCAGGTCTCCTTTTACAAACGTCTCTGACTAAAGCTTGTTTCACATAGAAAATCCCTGGCGGAGCGGATGCAGATCCGCATATATTGCGTATAGTGACGCCTCCGTGCGCATTCGGCGTAGAAACGCGGAATCCGTTGAGCATTTCACAATTAAAACTTTCGCGCAACTTTTCCGCTTAAGCTGTCTCCTGATTGGTCCCTCTAAAATAGTATCTTCTTTCGTAAAATGGAGTCTAAAACTAAGCTTTTGAAGTAAAAAAAAAAAAAAGTCTATCAAATGAATTTTCAACAATTTTTTAAATGGAGATGTTATATATTGTTAATTTTTCATTTGGCGGAGTATGATTTAAAAATACAAGAACTGTACTGCCCAGTATTTGTGTAATAATAAATATATATTTTAATTACAATAATATTTAAAAAAAAATTAAACCCCTTTTGGGTAAAAGTCGAGAGTAGCATTCTCTATTTTTCTCGGAAGACATCGGTCAGCCCCGTCGCGTTTATGCATGAATTCATTATTGCAATGTGTCTAATTAATACATAAATAATTTATCATATTATAGGAATTATATTTTACGAAATTTATGCGGGGGAAAAAAATCACTAAAGTCCCGTGACGGTGAACATCAGCTACGGGCGGGCTGTCGGTCATTGAAGTCGGCCTGGCCGCATAATACATCCTCACGAGATTTTCGTGATGTGTTTTCTTGCATAACTTTCCGAAAATATAATTCTATAAAGCGATTTATCATTTACTTATTTAAATTCTATAATGCGATATATCATATGTTACACTTATTTAATGATTAAAAACAATAATAAATTCGAGCTAGACGGGGCTGAAACAAGGTTTATGTAAAATAGGCTTAAAACGTGAAGGGGCTGATCGATCATCGATGTCACCCGAGAAAATAGAAACCGACTTTTACCTGGTTTTGTTTTATTTTAGCTGAGCATTTCTGTGTTCCTTTATTTGGTATTCCAAATTGAAATTCGTTCAGAAATTAAAGAAATAAGTTTCTCCTGAAACACACATTTGCTGGCCATCGCTGTGTAATAGTGTAATTTTTATCTCTCCCGCTTTAGGTTCTCCCTACATGCTTTGCGCTTCACCTGCTTCCTGATTGGCTGAGGCAAAGCGGATTCCGCAAAATTTCCAGACCTCCTTGAAATGAAAAATCCGCTCCGCAACTCTCGCGGAGCAGATCTGCAACGTTTGCGCGTGAATGTGAAACGCCTCAGTTTAGCGGAAAAAGTCCGCTTTTGCCCGCGGATTGCGCTTCCGCGTGTTTTCCGCTCCGCAAAGGTCTATGTGAAACAGGCTTAACGCGCTTCCCCACGCTGATACCTTAATGGAGTAATTTCATTAAACGCCACTAGAGTACACGTCAATCGCTGTTTTTCGCGAATAGCGTTGATATCGTTGAAACGTGGAAAGCCTAATAAAAGTCATAATATAAAAACAAATTGCCTGTGTCATTTTTTAATTTATTATTTCATTTATGTATTTAAAAAAAATACGAAAATAGAAACTAAATATAAATACGAAAACGAAAGCGGATGTTTCATGGAATGACTAAGCGATTTATTTTCCGTTAACGTCTATTGGCTGGCGTTACAAATGACGTGATCCTCTCGGTGAACTTATGTGGCGGTGACTGTAAGCAAAAAAGTTCATATGAACATGGGTCCAAATTTGAACGATAACTGAGATATGAACAGAAATAAAAATGCCGCCATTAAGATCAACAAGTTAATAACTCACTTTCTACAAAACCTAGGATGATGAAATTTGGGAGAATAATAGGATACATAAAATTATGTATACCGTTAAAATTTTATCTAATTCCAACGAGTAGTTTCCGAGTTCCAACGTAGTCAACATGGTAACACGTGGTGGTTAGTACTCACATGTGAGCACGTGTTACGATGTTGAGTGCGTAACTCGGAAACTACTCGTTGGAATTCGTTCAAATTTTAATGGTATACACAGTTTTATGTACTCTATTATTTCTTCAAAGTTCATTGTCCTAGGTGTTATAGAAAGTGAATTATTAACTTGTTGATCTTACAAGGGAATCCCTCGAACATGTATGTCACAGATTTCCACCAAAGTGAATTATGTTACTCAATTGGAGCTACAGTAGATGCTTGCAAAATAAGAGAGTGCGGATTTTTGTTTCTTTCAAAATAAACCACGAAAACGAAAAAATTTGAGCACCCATATTCATACAAGGACTCCATTGTTAAAGCGGTGTATTAATGCGCTTAACGGAACTTCTTTCTTCCACTACTCACAGCAATAAGCACGAATCCACGTCAGATGAAATAGACAGCAGCAGATGGCAATTGAATGGCTTCTCAAATTTCTAAACAAACTTAGTTTTTAAAAATAGATTATTACAATTAGCTAATTGCCTTCCAGTAAAAAATGTCTAGAGTAATTAATAACCATTTCCTTAATTTATTATTTCATTTTATTAAATAATTCGGTAATTAAATACGGGGCTGGCTTCATGTGCAACGTCGAGTAATACGTTGCGTTGGTGAGGGGGTATGTATCGCGGTGCATTATAATTTTAAATAAAAATAGTATTCATGGATGCCTACCTCATCTTATAAATTATTTCGAGACGAATAATTGTACAGCAAAATTAAGGTTTTATGCTTAATAACAGTGCTCTAACTGCAATTCTTTGGCGATCGCCGCTAACAAGTTTGCTTCCCCTCTTTCCGCCATGTTTTTTGAACTCTGCGCACTTCCGGGGCGCTTCACTGCCGTGCAACGCTATCGCTTCCACGGTGTGCTTGCGCGCAAAAAAAAGGCTATCTGGGGTTCCCTTGTTAGTGGCAGCATTTTTATTTCTGTTCATATCTCAGTTAGCGTTCAAATTCGGACCCATGTTCATATGAACTTTTTTTTGCTTAGAATCATCCATATTATCCCCCCTTAAAGTTTGTGACAGGGTTTCAGACTCACCATGTATATAATCACAATTGGCGTGGGCCCCTGGGCATTTGCCAGTCTAGCCACCCTATAGTTACGCCCCTGCCCTCGAGTAACAAAATAATACTTATCAAACTCGCTAACAAAATTGTAAAATGGACAGCTCTACTCTCCCGATAGAAAAAAAAGTTTCTACCAATAGTCCAAGAATGCCGCCCCGTCTCCCCCATCCCCCTCGAAACGCCCATGCTTGGCACCCCCATACAAAAAATTATTGGGTTAAAATGACTTGTTAGGGTTTGGTTTTAAGAAACAAGTTAAAAATAATAAAAGATACATGGTTTTTTATCGAACCATCATTATGAATTACAGGGCGTTTCAGTCAATTAGTCTCCATTTCAATTGATTATTATGAATTAACAAATAAACATAGACATATGAACTTGGAATGAAAGCTAGCTACATGTACAGTCGGCTTCCTTACAATACTTCAATCCAATGAGATTGCTTTTTCCAGATGTCTAGTCGAACACGCTTACACCTGGAACGATTCCATTAAGTTTTTGCTTAGCATCGGGGGTAGGCAAGTTTTACGTCACATGCTCAACTATGTTGACAAAAAGATTATTTTGGCTGTTCTGATGAGAATTTTTGTTTTATTAATAATAAACTGATCTGTTTGGTTAATAACGTAACATAAATGGTGCACAATATCGATATAATTATATGCGTGATCAAGAGATAAGCTGATGCAGAGCTCGTTTTGGTGTGATGCGGAAGTGATTTACAGGTGTAAGGGGAAGCTATTTTCTTTTGACTGCTCGAAAGGTTACAAGTCTCATTTTTTGTGTGTATATAAAGTAATCAACGACAATTATGTCAAAACCAACCGAAATTTTTTTTAAATTTATTATATAACTAGATGGATCCCGTCAAAATTTGACGGCGAACAAGCCATCTTATTATTAATCCCCATCCCTTTAATTAAAAAATAATAAAATAAAAAATTGTCAGAGCAACAAATAGAATAAACAGAGCTTAAATATCTCATTATGCACAAAGAATAAGAAATGAGTTAATTAAATATATAAAATCAAAATAGCTTTAAACTAAATTTCTCTGAAAGTAGTAAACAGAGACATAAAGTGTCAGCGGATAAAATGATCAGTTTTTAAAGCTCTTTCTAACGATATAACATTTAACAGAACATTTGCAGAGTTTTTCAGTAGTCACAAGGAAACGTCATAAAATGATCAAGGCAGGATTTTCTTCTGCAAATCTTCAGTTTATTTAATTCAAAACAATGATTGAATATTGTATCATTACAACAATCCCTGGCTTCTGATGGATTGGCGTAACTTTCTTTGTTGGTTTCAGATGCGCATGCGCATGCTCTTACAAAAAATGCTTTGCGTTTTAATATACAGGGTGTAAATTATCTCCTTCAAAAAAACTACACTACGATGTAGACGAAATTCAGGCGATTAAAGACACTTGGGGTCGCAACGCCGTAAATTGAACCTCAAATTAAGCTGAATGGCATGGCGCTGGCCTGGTGCTTAACATTTTCTTTAGACACGTTGGAATAGCGAAGCGCTTTATTGGGTGCAATTTTGCGCCGTGTGATTTTCACCTTTTCGGCAAGCTGAAAGAACATCTGGATGGACAAGAATTTCAGGTGTAATCAGCAGTCGTATAATGGCTTCTCGACCAGGAAGTAGATTTCTATCGTTCAGGAATCGAACGTTTAGTCGCATGTTCAGATTATAACTATATTCGAAAGTTATATTCCTTAATCGGGGTCGAACGTTGGTGATCTGCTGCAGAACCATGGTAACCATTATCGTGAAGTGTCTTCACTCTATACTCGTGTTTAGATTAGCCTTAATACTCTTACAGTGGTTAGTTTGATTTGAGATACTGACAAAGTGCAACTTGTGCAAGGAAAGAGTTTGCTGGCCAATGCAATGCTGAAAAGAGGCGATGTAGAACGACATCGTTATAGTTAAGTGATCGAACAACATGCATGCACTTTCTCTCTCATCTCGGAAGAAAGTGGTTGGCAATGTGATGGTCTGGACTTTGTTTCTCATAGTTTGGCCTTAGTTCACTGGTTGTGGGTTTAGTTAAGGTTTGCCCAATTGCGAACATTTTGATTTTTAAAAAACAAAGTTGAATAAGTCGACTGAACATCTCTTTTTAATTAATTATTTTCATATTTATAGGTCGCATGATCCTGGAATTGCAAGATGCTCTGTCATTGTTGGAGAACTCAAACATGAAGGCCCTCGTGGTGCACGGTGTCGGTGGCAATGCGTTCTGTTCCGGGATGGACTTGCGACTCGTGCAAGGGACGTTTGGCTCATCGTGGGTGGCTGCCATCAACGACATTATGCGCTCATGCCTACTTCGCCTACATCGGCTGCCCATGGTGACAGTAGCGGCGCTCGATGGGCCGGCGTTTGGTGGAGGAGCCGAGTTGGCGACTGCTTGCGACGTGCGAATCGCAACGCCCGCCGCACGCATTCAGTTTGTCCACGCTCGCCTCGGTATCAGCACGGCGTGGGGCGGCGCCACCTGGCTCATGCGTCTCGTCGCACGGAGCGACGCCCTGCGACTACTGGCCGGCTCGCAACAAGTGGATGCACAGCGCGCCCTCGCCATAGGCCTCATCACCGACATCGTCACAGTCACCGACGAACGCTTCGTAGACATAGCCGTCGACTGGGTCAAGCGGAATTTTGATGGCGATGTGGAAGCCGTCCGCGCCATGAAGAGAATCATTGTCGGCTTCGGGCGAGACGACGACGCCGTCAATGCCTCCCTCGCCTTGGAGCGGGAAGAACTCAATAAGCTGTGGGGGTCAACCTACCATCAAGACTGTGTCGAAAGTCACTTAAAATAATATCAGAGAATATTAAGTCACACGAGAATACAAAACATTTGTTCGATTCCTCGTTTTCGATATGAACAATTAATGTAGCTGACTGTTAAGCATTCACCCTTTTTTAGAGGTTACAAATAAAAAAAAATTATCTACTAGTTTTGATTAGTTTTTAATTATGTACTCAACAGAAAAATCAATTTGTTAGTTGATGGAGGGGAAAGAAGAATACTGTGTAGGCTACAGTATTAACAATTAAGGCAATGCCTCGCTTCTCTTGCTGAAAGATGGACATTGTGCCATGGATAATGAAATACAGTGTGATTCATTATTTTTTTTATAGGCAGTTACCCTAGTGTCTAAGGCTTAGATGAGTCACATTAATACTAGGCACTCTTTTTAACATTTACACTGAAAGCATTTTCATGTGGAATAAGGTGCCTCATATTTCTACATAAAAATCAGATTATAAACTAAAGGGAAATATATTCCATTAAAGAGTTAACAATATAATGAATGACCCTGTAATGGATGATTAAAAAATCGAGTTATTGCTTCAATTATCAATTTACTATCAAGTAAATCAGTTCCTGAATTGATGATCATTCCAACTTTATATTCAACTAGCAAGCCAACTGATAATGATTTTTTCAGAAAATATGACTGGAACATGATTAGACAGTACCACGGTCTATAGATATTCATGGTCATCGAGCTCTATTGTTAGAATGAAGCTAAAGTTTCTAGCTCCCAATAGGGCGGGAACTCTATTGAAAAGTGGCGCTGCATGTACAATCGGCACAAAAACGCCTGCAGCGCCGCCCTATCGACAGACAGAAACTTTACTTTCATTTTCAGTTTCAATGAAAAACCTCTATCGCAGGTCACGGTCGGCCCTGGTACGATCTATGCAGCAAAGAACGTATAACGAAAAGGAAAGGCTCGCGTAGACGTAAGTGGCGCCGCCCAAGTCTGGCGGGAAATGTGTGCTGCAGAGAAGCCCCCGTTCGACGAACGGGCAGCTTTTATCACGTGATATAAACACAGCCTTTACTTCTTATCCTTATACGAAAGTGCTGCTATAACAATGCATTTCAGCGCGGCCTCAACTTATCACTTATCTTGCGCGTGTGTTGCTAAGGGTAAAACAATTGCCAAGCAATAAACATCATTGCTACAAAATAACTTATGGCCGCAAATGTTATTTTATCCTGGTCAGTAGGAAACTGTGAAAAGGATAATGATGAACTTTTATTGCCAATTTGAATTCGAAGCAGTTGAAAACTCTTCTTTTGACTCAGATCCAATTACTCTAGACACTGAAAATCCAAATTTATTTGAAACAAATTCGGCTGCATACGTTGCAGCTTTTTTAGCCAAAAAAATTCTTGAAAAAAATGAATTCATTGACTGCAATTGATTTTTTTTTTTTTTTTATAAAAAATATTATGTTCATCTTTTCCTCGGTCTAATTCTTGTGGTGTCTGCTTTTAAATCACTTTTAAAAAAGTAAGTGAATAAAAGTCATGTTAAAATAAACATTTGCTTTCTTTCTAAAATATATTAAAAATTACAAGATTTTATTATAAACTAATGTTATGGAATAAAATAATTACACTTTCAATATAATAAACCGTGTCAGTAAATAAATGAGAAAATAAATGAACAATAATTTAATTTGACATTTTAAAACTAAATAAAAAAACTTCAATGAATGCAGGTATAGCAAAGCACTTGCTGCCCTCTTTGACATGAGCGAGAGCTTCTCTGCATACCACTTTCCCGCCAGGCTGTGGCGGCGCTAGGATCTACAAACTTACACTAAATCAAGTAGAGCTTTCATTCTTTTCCTTAACGTTCTTTGTATGCAGCACCTGGCGCGATCTGGTTTCCTTAGCTTCTCGAAACAATGGAAAATGGCCGAAGCTCGATGACCATGAATATCTATAGACCGTGGTCAGTACACATGCAAAGAATGATATCGGAGGAACGACCAAAACATTGCTTTTACAATGACGGTTTTACACATTGTTCTGTTGACAATTGTTATAACATTATTATTAGACTTTAATTTCAAGCACGGTCTACAATACAATGGTCCGAAAGTTCCATTGTTAGTCCACCAATCACGAAAGCTCCATTGTAAATATACCAATCACGAGTTTTGAGGACGGAAGCAGACATCAACGATTAATGAAGAGTCGGGTGATAAGGTTGGCGTTAATATCGACGATTTTATAAAAAAAAAAAAAAAAAAAAAAAAAAAAAAAAAAAAAAAAAAAAACACAAACAAACAAAACAAAAATCTTAATTTTATAACTTACGGGAGTTCGGAGCTTACACTCGTAAACGAAGATAAGGCGACAGACAACGCCATAAACAAAGAGTTACGGATAGGCAGGTTAAAAGAATATGGCCTTTTGTACAGGGTGTTGCAAAAATATACAGGTCAGTAGTACTGGGTAGCCTATCCTCTCGCTTCAGGGGCCGCATCATAAAATGACAATTGGGAAATTTTATTTTGTTAACCCATTTACGCCGAAATTGGTAAAAATTGAAATTGAGACTTCATATCTTTAATTTCTATTCTGTGGATATAATGATACGGCATCAAAAAAATTTTACGGCGCTGTGTTGGGACACGGCCACTAGTTAAATCGTAGAATACTGTACGTCTTGAGGACGCATGGCGAATAAGAAAGAACTTTGTGCAACACTATTTTAAAAATTCAATTTCTGATATAAAATGTTCAAACAAAAAATGTACTTGCAATTCATCATAAATTTTTAACCAAACCTTTATGGCATTCTCAACTTACAAATCACTGGTCAATGATAAGAGAAGTATGTTAGAAATGTAACAGATAAAAATCAATATTTCGCGAAACATCAAATTTATAGTACTGCCACCCAATGTAATAGGTGATTCGATGGGTTTGTAATCTAAATTAAAATGTTTCTTCATAAAGCTAAGAGCGTATAAATTTAATGTAGCATCTACATTGATAATGCTAACTGTCATAATTGCAATATCAGTATCCACCTCCATGTTGTCACTGACTGGTCTAGTTGTTGGTGAATATTTCATTATCGCACTCAACAACAACATTTCCGTATCAGATATCGACACTTTAGGACGAATATACATTGAGTGGCCAGATTATTATGACCACCCCATCAGTACATCGTTGGGCCACCTTCTGCCTTGAATACTGCGGCGATTCGCATTTACTCCACTAGATGGTGAAAGGTGATGCGAGGAATCTGACACCATGAATGCTATTGTCTTATGCTTTCTGGCCATAATCCGCTTCAAACCCCTTCTGTCTCTATCAGTGAGCTTCGACTTTCGGCCACTGTTGTGCTTGGCAGATGATGTCTTACCCTGCTTCTTAGCTTCAATAGGCTGTCATAACAGTCTTTACCTAATGAATAGCACTGTCCTGTTGTGTGAAATTTGTTGGTTTTGGAACCACCTATCTGATGGCTTTTTCAACTTTCTCCCACAAATGCACAATTGGATTGAGATTTGGTCATTATGGGGGCCACCTAAGCCAGGTTCGTCGTCGTTCGTGGCGATCGCAACAATCTCGCCTTACTATCATTTTCAATTGTCGAATCAACATACATTCAGCTAGCAAAAAAAATTTTTTTGAAGCAAACAACGCACAGGAATAGTTTGTTCTTGAAACTATTCCTGCAAAATACGAGTAGCATGGCATGGCGCATTGTCACGATGGAAGAAGCCATCTCCATTGGGATACACCATCAACATGATTGCATGAATTTGATCAGCAAAGATACTTAGGTATGTTCTGATATTCAGACGTTTTTCCACACAAATTAAAGGACTCATATTATGCCAGGAAAGCATGCCCCAAACCATAACTGCCCTCACGAGCTTGAAGGATTGTACTCATGCATTTGGGGTCCATGCTTTCATGCAGTTTCCGTCAAATTCTCATTCTGTTATCTGCATGATGCAACTGAAAACGTGGTTCATCAGACCACATGACTTTATTCCGATGCTCAACTGTCCAATCCTTGTGTTTCTGTGCAAATTGGAGACGATTTATTTTGTTAACTGCAAACAGCAAAGGTGTTCGAACTGGCCTTCGGCTCCCATATACCAAACTATGCAATGTATGGCGAACAGTGCGTTCAGAGATCATTTGAGAGGATCCCTGATAAAGATCTTTAGTAATTTGATGCACTGTTGCCCTTCTGTTGTCTTGTACCAGTCTTGCCACTCTCCTCTCTGCCCGAATATTGACTAGTCGTTGACGGTCACAACTGGCACGTTCAAACCCAGTTTTCCGGCAGGCATTCCAGTCCGTAACAATTTAACAGCAGCTGCTTTTGAACATTTAACGAATGCAGCAGTTTTGCTGATATTAGCTGCATGTCTCCGAGCGCCAACAATCATTCCACGTTCAAAAGCTGCTAAATCGCATCGTTTACCTATAATCTTCAGAAACAAATCACTTCCACTGTCATGGTAAACAACCTGCTTGCCTATTTCCACTAGTCCGGGTCTTTAGCAACTTCAGAGCGAAATCATAGCTAATTTGTCTACAAACATCAGGTGGTCATAACAATCTGGCCACTCAGAGTAAACACGTCCTTGTATAGATCTCAATACACCATTGTACAACGCTTTAAAAATACAAATATCATTGATACCATCGTCGATCAGTTGTCCATAGTTAGACCAGTTTGTCAGTAGCCTATAGGTTCACATTCGTTAAAGAGATAACATTTTAAAAAATTGCAAAAACGCCTGCTCCCCTATAACTTACAAGGTATAACACCATATTTTTGAATTTAGTTTTAAATTTGTTCTACAATGATTACACAGCATGAAATCTTTCACACAGGACTGATGAAAGTGATGAAGCTAAGATATATCACACTTCTGTTACGTGTATGCTTCAAGTCCTTCCCAAAACAAAATCTATCACAAACATTACACGCATATCAAAATTCATTTTTATGAATATAGAAGGAAATATGAATTCCGTGTCCCAAACTGTCGCATATACGAGGTCTGTTCAAAAAATACGTAGACTGTTTGAATTGCGCGGGCCCTGTTGGTCCCAATCAAAATCGCTTGGTGTCGCCATCTTCTGACAGATCCGCTGATTACAAGGCAGTTTTTTGATTGCAAATATCAGTATTGGTTGATTAGCTACGCGGTTGTTTGTGAAGTGTGTTTTTTTCGTTTGGCGGATTTTTAGAATGAGTGACTTGAACGAGCAAAGAGTTGCTGTGAAATTTTGTGGGAAATTTGAGTCTGTGGGATGCTATCCGGCGGAAAAGGCCAGAAATGTGGACGAGTGGTGACTGGTTGTTTCATCACGACAACGCTCCAGCCCATTCAGCCCTCAGAACTCGAGAGTTTTTGGCCAAATACTCGATCACTGTTCTTCCTCACCCACCCTACTCATCTGACCTCGCTCCTTGTGACTTCTTCTTGTTTCCCAAACTTTCAAGACCTTTGAAAGGAAGGAGATTTGAGACGATTCCCGACATAAAGGCAAATGCGACGAAGGCGCTGAAGGACATCACAAAAGAAGCGTTCCAGGACTGTTTCCAAAAGTGGAAACACCGTTGGGATAAGTGTGTGCGTCGGGGAGGAGAGTACTTTGAAGGGGACCCAGATGTGTAACTTCTGAATAAAGTATATTTTGTTTTATGACGTCAGTCTACGTATTTTTTGAACAAACCTCGTATATCGCTCCGTACATAAATCGCATTATAGACCTTCATGGGTTGGATTTTATCACTCGGTGTTGAAGCGTTATATCATCAAATATGTTATTTGCGTCGAACTGAGCAGTGGAAGTTATTGGCGCATTCGTGTCGGACTATACGATACTCGTTGAACTTCACTTTGGCGGCGCCACGACTCAACTTTCAGTCTTCCTGCTGAGCCCGTAGACGTTCAACTTCGGACATCTGGGTCTTCATGGATTCCCCATCTCTCGATCTGTTTACCTGTAAAGTTTTCTATAATTTTTCTGGCGTTTATTACGCATAAACTTGAAAATTCTGTAATTTTTGCAAAATTTCCACAATTCGAAGACCGATGTCTTAGATACTATTAAATACCGAGGTTTAATTTTTAAGCTGTTTTATAAAGCGCAAAGAGATAAAACAAATGACACCCAAAATGGTCATGCTATCACAAAGGAAGCCGGAGCTAGACTAAATTAATCTCCGCCAGAGAGCAGATTTTCTGACTCAACTTTGTACTTCGATTGCATCAGCCGATGACGTCAGCATGAAGTCGGTAAAAGTCTAAAGCATGCTTTGTTTCATATACTATCGAATGCAATATCATTCATTTTTCTATCATTAATAGTTTTGATGTTATTAAGGTTTTCGTGATCAACACTTTTCGTGACATTCATGATTTAAGTGTGGCATCCCAGTATCGAAACATAAGAAAGACGTATTCTACGTCAAAAAGAAAACTGTATTTTTCAATAAGAGGAAGCTTTTCATGCCGTTTATATTGTGTTTGGAGCTTTGAAATGAATGATTCTGTCATTTCTTCATTTTTTTCAAAAAAAAATTAATTTCTCTAAAAAGGCTTACCCCATTTCCATAAAAAATGGGGGAGGGGATAGTAAATAACTCCAAAACGGCTCATCACAGCCAAACAAGTCATTTACAAAAAAAAATTCGCCTTAATGAGGGGAGTACGTACATGTCGAGTTTATTGAGTTTGGTTCGCTCGTTTGAACGTTATAGCCATTTTTTAATTTTTAGAAAATAATTAATATCTCGTAAAAGGCTTACCCAATTGACATAAAATATACGCTAAGGCACAATTTAAGGAACCCTCTAAGTATGTATAATTTTTATTTGGTTCGGCTATTTGCCGTTTCCGAGGAGTTAGTTGCACAAAATTGGTCACATACGTACAGACGGAAAATTTTTTATTCAAAATTTCAACGAATCATGAGTTTTTAAGTCGATTTCAGCAAAAAAAAATTGAGTTTCTGAAACGACACAAAGGCCTTCACTCTTAGAGAGTGGTAGGCCAAAAATTCCATCTATGGACGACAGCATATAATTTTGGAATCGCTAGGCAACGGGCTAGGAACTGACGTCGCTACTTAGTTTTCTTGTTAAGTGAATTAAAAGTAAAAATTAAAAATTAAAAATTAAAGCATGTTTTCTTAGTTTTAATTTTAATTTTTATTTTTAAGTTGTCATGGAGCATGTTTAATGAGATAATTGGTTATTTATTGGACTGCATTTTCTTTCATTTCATCGAAATTTTTATTGTGAACTTTTCGGACCTTAATTCAAAATTCAAATTCTTCAAGACGTTCAAAATTCAAAATTTTTCATCGTTATCATTTCATATTGTCACTTTTTAAACAAGTGCCGAGTTAACAATGAAGTCCGTTTCTACGAGGTGTGAAAATTACTGCCAGAACAGTGGACTTGAGATTACTTGGACTGTTAGAAGCTTTGTTATTTGGTAATCTTTTAAATTTTATTAGTTTTAAGTCCCTTTTTAATTATATTCTTGTAATTTTTTTTGTGTTTGTAAATTATTTTTTATGTCTTTACATGCTACAGAATAGAAATTTAAGATATGAAATCTCAATTTCCATTTTTACCAATTTCGGCGTAAATGGGTTAACAAAATAAAATTTCCCAATTATCATTTTATGAAGCGGCCCCTGAAGCGAGAGGATAGGCTACCCAGCACTACTGTCCTGTATATTTTTGCAACACCCTTTATGCGATATTACGCTCAGTCAATGAGGCTCCCTTAGGAACCACACGTTATCAAAGATTTCTTTAACCCTCTCGTGCATGAATTTTCTTACTGGTTAATAAAAAAATATTAAGGCATGAAACGGTATCATATAATCTTACATTAAGATGATGAGTTCATTGATTTTGGAAAATTTATGTTAATTATATTAAAAAAATGATGTCCTCATCTGAGGACATCATGTGCTAATGGCAACAAATTACAGACTTTTCAAAGAAAATGATTTAAACAATAAGCAATTTATTTTCATTAAAAAACTACAAAGTTATTATTTTCACTGAAGAAATTAAAACGTAATATGGCTAGAATTGGATTATAGTTATATATAGCATATAAAACAAATTTAGATTACAATTATATAATTATTTATAGCATATGAAAGAATAGAAATACTATAATTTTTTAAAAAAATAGATCTATCTAGTAACTCAAGAACAGTATACTTTTCTTTGCCTTATTTGGTATGGAAAGACTGAAAACATTCCGGACAAATTGGAACCTGACATCTACCACAAATGTATCTTGTTTTACGCTGGCAGTGTACATCTCTGCAACGATTGGCATTAGCACCATTAGACTTCTCTGGAAAATGTCCACCACCATCAAAACGTTTTTCATGTGGCACAGAATGAGTCTTACGTTTCTTTGCTAATGGTGGTGTCTGACTTGAAGGACGTCCTCGTTTCCTTGTACTTTGCTGAGCTAAACCTTTATATATCAAAGCAGTTGCCACTCTTGATTTGAATTCCAACAAATCCAACTTTTCTTTCTCTTCCCATTTCCAAATGATCCAAGCATTACAAACAAGTACGTTTAGCATATGGTAAAAAATTCTCATATACCATCGTTTGTTCCTGATATCATTTCTATACAATAATACAAGATAGTCCATAAGGTCCACTCCACCCATGTGTTTGTTATAAACAGCTATGCTGCGGGGTAGGGGAATTTCAATATATTGCTTTTCTTTGCGGCTAAATCTCTGACATACACTGACAGGTTCCTTTCCTAAGTAACTAGATACCACATGTACTACTGAGTTATCTACCCATCTAGTGACAGTAATCCCATCAGAGGATATAGTAACAGACATATTCCCTCGTCCCATCTTCTGTAAATCTTTTTCGTTTTTCAGTTTCTTGTCAGCTCCTTGAAGTCTATTTCTTCTGCATGTTCCCACATAATAAATATCATCTTCCTTTAGTTTCTTAATTAGGGGGATGCTTGTGAAGAAGTTGTCTGCATATACCTTGAAATTTTTACCGGCAAGATCATGACAAAGCCTAAGTACTATATTTTCACTTGCACTAAATAAATCGGAATTTGATCTTCCAGGATCTGCACCTACATACAAGATCAAAACAATATACATAACCTGAAATGCCTGCCCTCACCCACATTTTGAAACCCCATTTTTTTAGCTTCTTGAGTAAATATTGCTTCAGCTGTGAACGTCCCTTGAAAGGAATCATCATCTCATCTACACTCAAATTCTTCAGGGTCAACAGCAGAATGGAATGTTTCATGAAACTTTTGCAGCACTGGTCTTATGCGTATTGCTTTGTCTTTATTGTTGTCGGGTATTGTATCCGAATCGATAAAATGCAAATACCTTCTTATGTCTTCCCATCTGTTCACTGACATAGCATCAGCTATAATATCCATGCGCAGACCATGTTCAGAAGACCAATACTGCCTTGCTCGTGGGTACTTTATATATGTCATGACAAGACAAATTCCAAAATAAATTTTCAGTTCATTCACAGTTAGTTGTAAATTGTCTTTGCCTTTACGACATGCGTACAGATTTGTTTGGTTCACAATTTCTTCCATGAAATCATCTGGAAAGAGATGTGTAAAATAATCAACTGGGCTATCACCGTGAATATTTATTTGGTGTTTTCCTCCAAACACAGGTTCATTTCCAGCAAGTGGATTATCTTTCTCACTATACCAGAGTGGTTGTCTTTGCACACCATCTGGTACATGAACAGTGTGAGCTGCTGGACCAACAGGGGCATGCGACAGAATATCATCGTCTTCACTTGAACTGTCACTCTCATTTTGTGGCTGCTCGTATGTTGGATCATCATCTGAATGACTTAGTTCCAAACCATCTTCAGATTCCTCCAACAATTTTTCTATCTCCTCTTCAGTAAGGATGTTGTAGCAATAAGTCTTTCTATGACTTGATGGGCCTGGCTTTGGGTTATCCATCTATAAAAGAGATAATAATGCAAATTAAAACACTCAATATTCATATGGTTTGTAAAAATAAAATAAAAAAAAATTAAAAATTTTTGTTCAAGAACTTCGTATCCTCAGAATATTCACTGTATATTGAATTTACTAACATGATGTCCTCATTTGAATATAATAAATAATACAAAAATTAATTACTTATACTTCATCTACAAGATATAATAATGTATAAAACCACACTAACCTTTCAAAAAGACTCCTGCTATCACCAAAATTATATTCACGAATACAGCAACTTTCAATTTGTTGTCGATACCAGCATGCACTACAAAAAGACTGGTTCTCCTATAGCTCTTTTGTAACTGCTGCCATCTATTGTGTTATCAGAGAATTGTTTGATGTCTCCAGATGAGGACTACATGTAGACTTAAGCAATAAATTATGACTGAATGATTTTTATAAGAGGAAATATATGTGTCCTCATATGAGGCCCAAATGCTTTCCTTAACTACCACGAATTCTTTAATAATCTATCGGTACTAGGCTTTTCGGTTGCCTGACTTGTTATACTATACAAGGTGATTCTGAAAAAGTGTGTAGAACTGTAAGCAATGACAGAGGTGATCAGAATGAATATTTTCTTTTAATACAATGTGGGTCCGAATTTGAACGCTAACTGAGATGTGAACAGAAATAAAAATGCCGCCACCAACATCAACAAGTTAATAACTCAGGTTCTATAACACCTAGCATAATGAATTTTGGAGGAATAACAGGGTACATAAAACTCTGTATACCGTTAAACTTTGATCGTATTCCAACGAGTAGTTTCCGAGTTACGCATTCAAAATTGTAACAGTGCTCACATGCGAGTACTAACCAGCACATATTACGTTGTTGAGGTAGGACATGCCGCCTCCGCCTCCCCCACCACCTCCAGTAGTTCCGAAAGTAGTTCCCCTTCCTCAGCCATCAAGTGACATCTCGATGGAAGAGGAGGCAAGCTCTCCAGCAGAAGACGACGTAGACGTTTCATAGTGTACCAGATCGGTGTTTGTGGAGGAAGAATTTCCAGCTCTTCCATCGCCAGCGCAAACATCGGCCAGATTGTCATCCTCAGCTGGGAGTACGAAGCCATCAGTAACGAAACAGCGGGATCAGCTTGCGAAGACCAAGAGTCCTCACAAGCGAAAATCCAGACGACATCACAGCAGAAGGGATGGGTTTGCTGCCTCTTCCGGTCGTCCTCGATCCCCTAGACGCTACATCAAAGAGGCTGAAGTCTTCTGTAGACACAGGTCAGTCTCCGAAATCTTAATTCCTCAGTGAACGTGCGTTCTCTTGGCTCTTCGTTCAAGCAATCGGTTCTATCGACTTTCATTGCCCTGTACAGGCCGGACATTCTCCTTCTGCAACAAGTGAAACTGGCCCCTTCACAACAGTGCTACAACCTTCCCGGTCTTCGTCGACAATTTTTCATCAACTCCTCGTCCCCTCATAGGCAGGGGGTTGTGACTGTTGTTTTCAATCCCTCCATTACGGTGATGAATTGTGAGTTTGACGACGAGTGCAGGGTAATTGCGACGAACATTTCATCATCCAGCATCGAGTTCCGATTGCTTAATGTGTATGCTCCATGTGCGGCGGTAGAGAAACCAAACTTTTTTAGTGACATTAACAACTTTCTGTGCACAACTTTGCCTGTAGTGATTCCTGGGGACTTGAACTGTCGTCCAGACGATTGTAACATCTTTTCGTCTGGATATGGTTGTCGTCTGTGCCAGCAAAATGCATTATTCGATCTCTGGACACACCCTCCACGAACCGAACAACCTGGGTTCACTTTCCATCAAGGACCCACAGTGTCATCAAGACTCGATCTGTTTTTGATCGATAATGCGTTTACCGGTACGCCTGGTACAATGGAGGTTATTCCATGCTCATTTTCCGATCACAGTGCCATCATGTGTTCGTGGAACCCTCCATTTCGAGCATCAGCTGCAGGCACAAGTCGTCATCGCAACTGTTTCCTGAATGTTTCTCTACTCGACGAAGAAGAGTACAAGAGTATGTTCGTTCAGTTTGTGGAAAAACATCTCCACAATGTGCCTCCTACGTTAGAGACGTGGATAATATTAAAAACTAAAATCAAGCGATTTTTTCTGAAGATTGGGTTGGACGCTGCGAGACGTCGTCGTCATGCTGCAAGAGGTCCTACGTCTCCTCCGCTGTTCTACCCCTACGGAGGAGCTTGCTGATGACATACGCCAGATGAAGAGTGAGATCAATGCTCTAATGATCCGAAAGGCTGCCGGCGCCGCACTAAGAGCCAAAGTCACCTGGGTTACGGAAGTCATATGTCATCAGCTGTGTTTGCCGAGGAGAGACGAAGGGCCGATAAGAAGTAAACCTTTCTCGGAGGATACTGACCTGTGTATTATCCGTCCCTTCACTGAAGATGAAGTAAAGAAGTTTTTGTCGAGGGATGGCCGTCACAGGTCCAGTCCGGGCTTAGATGGCATCCTGTACTCCTTCTACAATGCGATCTGGAAATTTCTTGGGCCTTTCCTGGTGAGTGTTTTCAATTCGATCATTCAAGATCCGTCTTCCATCACATCGGAATTCGTCAAAGGGAAAATTATTCTGTTCCCCAAAGTGTCAGACCCGGAACTGGTGACCCAGTGGAGACCGATAATACTTCTTAACACATATTACAAGGTCTTCACTGGGGTGTTTCAACAACGACTGAAACTTATTGCTGACGAATTTTTGACTTGGGACAATCCTGTTTGATTCCATCACGAAGGATGACTGACAACCTCATTACTATCCGATGTGTCTTGGAAGAAGCACAAATTCAACAGCAAACGCTTGCTATGTTAAGTCTTGACCAGGAAAAGGCCTTTGATAAGGTGAACCACGAATTTCTTTTCAAAGTGTTTCATCATCTTCATCTTCAGAAATTTGCTGTGATAATCTCTGCACTGTACGCTTCGGCCACATCATGCGTAGCGATTAATGGCTCCATTTCATCCTTCTTCGAACTGTCAAAGGGTGTAAGGCAGGGGTGTCCACTATCCCCCCTCCTGTACCTCTTTTACCTGGAGCCATTACTTCAGCATTTAAATCGCCATCCCGATGTTCGAGGATATGAACTCCCAGTAGCGCCGATCAACATCCGGACGCTGACGTATGCTGATGATGTAGTTCTATTCGCATCTGATGCATATTTCCTCAACATCTACGAGTATAAAGTCACCTTTTATTGCTTTAGTCGGGGAGCTCCATCAAGGGTATGTGTTTTCCTTTCTCCCGGACATTGACTCCCGTCACTGGCAACAAGCGATTGACAAGTGTATTTCTCGCCTTGATAAAAATTTTCGTTTTAATACCTCGATGTTTGTCAACATCATACCAGTCATGACTTCAAAATGCCTGTTCACCTTGCCATCCCAACAAAATCTAGTAAAAGTGCGCAGAGCTATTGTTGACTGTGTGTGGGATCATAGAGACCGGAAAATACCATTCCGAACGGATTACATGTTTATCTCAGTGGAGAAAGGGGGAGTGGGATTACCCGACCTCCGACGGTATCTTATTGCAGCCAGAATGGCCGCTTTGATTCGTGTGTTTTTCCTCCCCCCCCCCCCCTCCAATATGGGCTAACTTTGTTTTTATGCATCTGCGTTTCTTTTTAAAGGTGAACAGGTTACCGTTTCCGTCTACGTTGCCAGTGATGATAGACCTTAAGACACCGGACTTGTATGTGATGTACTAAAAGACTTTGGCAAAATTTATTCCCGGACTTAGACTTTTAAACCCACAAGACTGGGGCAATCTTGGCTTATCATGGTTTTTCCAGCAATCCGACCAAGATGTGACTACTGACATCGTTCGGTTGCATCCTGATTATCCGTGGTTAAGCATGGTGAAGATAATCAAAGCGATAGCCTTTGAAAGATCAGTTGTGAATATCCAATGGCGGTAGCTGCACCACGGATTTATCACTCCTCCAGCGTCTCCATCTATGGAGAGTGGTCGGATCTGCTGGTTGCCTAGCTTGTGGGATTTCAGAATCAATTAGTCATGTGTTTTATGAGTGCCCGTTCGCAAAATCCATCTAGGATCGCCTAAAACAGCACTTTCGTCTTGGAAAGTTTTCATACCAGTGTGTGCGATTCTTGATGGACGACTCCACCGGCGCTGTGTTCAAGCTGGATCTAGCTGTTTCCATCGCCTTTTTGAACTATGAACTGAGATTGGCTAGGAATAGCAGATTCAAAGGAACAATTTCATCAAGTGCAAGTATGGAGAAGTGGTGCGCATCACATTAGGTCCTTCCTCCGACTGGAATGGCAAAGGCTAGGTCCAGCTACGTTCAAGAAGCGTTATTCGTCATCTAAGCGCTTATGTACGGTCATCGGGGGAGGCCGCAACAAATTTACGTTCCTCTTTACCTTCCCGACGAAATTCGCATGACCGGCCGGTGGGCGATCGGACCTCCTTTGAAGTCGTTTAATTAAAGCATGTGCGCCTGGGCACCCCTGCCTGTTATCTTCGTTTAAGGGTGTTCGCTGGGGCAGCAACATCAGCCCTAACTCCAACAACAACCGATGGATGATGAGAAAGCAGCAGGCGATTTTCACCATGGCCACGAAGGAATGGAATACCGATGGAAAAGCCGCCATAAGGGAATGGGAACTCTTCAGCCAGGTCGAGAAGGAAGTCCCCGACGAGGAGAAGAGAACCAAACGGGCCCGTCACGAGCAGGGCCAAGGTATCCGCATTCAAGTTTACGGAATCATAGCAGCGTAGCACGTTTATCCGTTTATCCGTCAGAAGCCATGAGTCCCGGCCAACGCCTTCAGTAAGCCGTCGCCGCAATCGACGCCACGATCGACGGAAAGAAGGACCAGCCATACGGAAACGCCGCTGCCACGGAGTGCGTCCCGTTCAGAGCGGCCCGAGCTCTGAGGAAGGAACCAAGGCGTCTCCGAATGGTCAAGATTTAAGTGAGACTTTGCATGCACATTGTCTTAATAATTATATCACTTTAAATTCTCATTAATTAGTCAACAATTTGGAACTTTCAAGCAAATCCATAAGCCCGATGCAATGAGGGAGAAGAGACCCTGTTTCGTCGTCAGAGCTAAGCAACATTAATCAGGAGCTCGACGCCAAGCTTCCAAGATTCGACGAGGCCTCGCCCAGGGGTTCAACTGCTGACCCATCCAGTGATGAAGGATCGTTATCCCCTGCCCCGTCAGAGTCAGCAACGCATAGTTCACAACGTCCCGAACCGAGATCATTTAGCAATTTCTTGTGGGAGGTTGAAGGCAGCGAGATCATCTATCCCCTGACTTCTCTAGCCGGTATTCTCGCGGGGCGCCCTGCTGAATGTCCACGCTTCTCTAGCCGGGGGTAATCCTCAATGGTATCCACTTTAAGGCTAAGAATCGAATTAATTAATTAATTTAGTGAAACAGTAGTGTCATTTCAGTATGATAAAATTATTAATCAATGGTTCTATTTACTACAGCTCGCCTGCCATGGTTGACAAACCTATAGTGCCCGGCACGAAAGAAAAAGGAAACTGGCGCATTTCTAAATGAATAAAACTCATTCAACCAATCATAAACGGACTGGAAACGAGGTATTACTTATTCCTGGCATCTATAGTAAGTAATGCCCTGATTCCTGTCCGTTTCTGATTGGTTGAACAAGTTTTATTCATTTACACATGCGCCAGTTTCCTTTTTCTTTCGTGCCGGGCACTATAGCTAGGTCGCCGCTCTCCGAATTAGCGGTACCGAAGCCAGCCGAGTGCGAGCCTACTTACCCAATTGTCGTTTCGAACTCACCTGCGTCCGGTATCCCAATTCTCTCAGCTACAGACGACATCGTTCCTGGTCTAGGAAGTAAAGTCGAACTTCAATTGGAACCAAACCAATTAAACGAAGACGTCGTTCATTAACTGGACTGACTGTACTTATTAAATATCATCTTTAATCATAATCATATGTTCACATGTCCAATTTTCCTAAGTAATTAATTGAAAGTATTTCACTTTCCCATCTCTGTCTCACTCTGTCTGTTTCGTCGTAAAAATCATATGGTCCTCTGCTGCTAAAATTTTAATTTCAAGAGTACAAGTGGCATATAATTCTGTTAAACGAACAGCTCTTGCTCTCTCCAACTATGCATCGATATCTGATACATGTGCTACATAAAGAATTCCGACACTTTTTAATATTATAATCAATTCCGGACTGAAAGAACTATATTATGCTCTTGTGAAACCCAGAGATACAAGTTAGTACCGCCGAACATTGTCTCCAAATTTTTGCCTTCATTTTTTCCGTATAGCGTCATTTGGAATGACTTAACTTATGCTACTAGAAACGAAATTATGAATTGCACCTTATGACTCATCAGCAACATGTTTTTAAATTGTTACTTAACTTTACTCTTGTGTGTAAATAGATTACCTTTAACTTTTTACATATCCTCATGGGATGCAAGCTCTTGTAAATAGATAAATAAATAAATAAATAAATAAATGACCTGTCTAACGAGGCTAAAGCAGGCGCTGATTGGTTGATGAACTTAGCCAACACCTCATTAGACGAGCGATTCTCATGACTTGTCTGTTGGAGTATATTATACAGGATGTCCCCAAAAGAATGTCCCTGTCTTTAATTCACTATATCTCTGAGATCGGTGAGTGTAGAGTGTCACTATTCACATATTCGTGAGGGGGAGGTTCTGTACTTTCAAATTCAGTGGCACCGTGAGGTTCGCCGTTTCTGAACTAAACCTGTCCCCAACGTTGAACAGATTGTTGTAGGAACCAGAACATGCCTCTCCATCACTAGCCCTCTCGATTCCCAGACATAAACTCCAAAGGACTCTTTCTTATGGGGATAATGGGGAAAGATACGTGTTTAGGCCACTATTACCGGTAAACTTGGACGAGGTAAAAACTCTAATCACAGCAGCGCTGAAACGATGACATATGAGAGCGTGGAGGAGTTTGAATATCGCATAGACGTTGTTCAAGGGAATGTAGGGGGCATATGGAACATTTGTAATATTCATGAGTTTAACAAAGTGTTTACTCTTTTCATTACTTCATAAATAAAAAATATAGCAAATTAAAGTATGGATATTCTTTTGTGGACATCCTCTATAACGCGCAATAAGCGACGCTAGTTTTTTGAAATAATTTAACAAGTGAACACATTTATCGAGAGAGAGAGAGAGAGAGATTTATTTTCTTTGTATTATATGACTATTGATGTCTTCATTTTCCCCGTTAATTAAACGAAAAATGTGTTTAATATTTTATTTCCTCAAAGAACATTACCCCTAAATATCTGAATTTAAGCAAAAACAGGAATATAGAAAGTAAACTCACGGAATCGTAGATTCGAAATTATGAGGAAATTTTTTTATTAACGCTTACAAATTAGTAGAAATTTTTTAGGATGGAATTTCTTCTTGATATCGGAAGATTTTTGCGAAATGTGAGCAATACACGTTAAAGGAATCTTTGTAATTTTTAAACATTATCTTACTCTAAGTCACCTTTGCCCTCATCTACTCGATATCACCATCACTACCATCATCATCATCATCATCATTAAAAGTTCGGAAAGCCGCACGGAAAATGTGAAGAATTCCAAATTTGTGTTCCACGTGAAACTTTCCATCCGGGTTCTAAAATTATTCGTCAGAATATGTAAACTATTCGATTCCGCATAATTTTCACGGCCCAAAGCATGGGCTATGAACGAAGAAAGAATTGGTCAAGTCATGTGATCGGAAAGGAGGCCAATGGCATATTGGTTAACTCTTATTTCAAAGGTCTTGCTTTCTGACGAAGTCTAGGTGAAATAACTCTACATAAAACCCTCTCTCTTTGTAGTAAAATAACCAGGCGAGTAAAAAAAATTTTGTTACTATATTTTCGACTTAAAGATTATGGAAAAATTATTATTATTATTAAATAAAAATGAATATTAGATGCTGATGTTAAGTTCAAAAGCAAACCATTTTCGCTAACAAAAAATTCACATGGAAGAAGTCCATAAATGACTGTAAAAAAATAGTGTAAATGTATGAATCGAAAATGGTTATGGATATCAAGTAATTTTATAAACTCATAATTCAGAAACGTATAAGATGAGGAAAAACAAATCGCATCAGATGTTAAGCTAATTACAAACTTACTCTCTTAATCGTTTAACTGTGATAAAGAGATATTCAGGTTCTTATCATACTTGGGTAAGACTTTAAGATATACAGTATTTTTTCAAATGCGTTCATCTGTTCCAACAAATTTTTTAAACTTTATTATTTATTTATTTATTTATTTATTTATTTATTTATTTCAAAGATGAGTACATAGAATCCAGTCAAGGCCAGTATGGCGTATGGCCGACGAGTGAGGTCCCTGACTGGATTTTCAAATTCATAATCACAATTAAAAATAAAATACATTGCAAAATAAATACAGTAAATTGGGAATTAAAGTGTTAGGGAGGAATGTTAGTGAGGTAATGTTTTAGTCTAGATTTGAAAACTTGTAAGGTAGGGGACAAACGTACTATTGGCGGAAGTTGTGAGTATAATTTGTTGCCTGCAATGATAATACTGTTGTTTTGGTTGGAAAATATAACTAACGAGTTTAAAAAGGAGGTTTTGCTTCTTAAGTTATAAGGTCCGGTAGATTTAGGGGAAAATAAATGTTGGGGAAGTGGAATCTCGAATTTTTTATTTAGACCTTTGTAGATAAATATAACTAAATGAAACGAGTAAAAAGGCTAGTTTCTAAAATGGCTTCACTTCCAAATACACTTCCTAAAATGCTACCAGAAAAATTATTTGTCACAACTACGAAAATTATTTGTACGTTGGATTTTAAATTATATACACGCAGGCAAATCTATTAAAATACATAAAATTTATCGACAAGTTCACTGAAAACATAACATATAAACTGTACATGTACAGTATATCTAACCTAAATTAATGACAATATCAGATTTAGGATTTTGAAATCAAAACACTCGAATGAAATTGGAGCAAGTTTTTCTCTAGTATCAAGATCTTGTTTTTTGGGTTATAGGTTAAGTGTATTACTTTATATACATGTGTCCACCAGATGCATTATAAATGTCTATAAATGTTCACAGGCTGAAAGGATTCGTGTAACATGGGATGCCGTTTGTTGCCAGTTTCTGAAAAGCCTGATTGCGAGCTTGATGGCCAGATCGGGAAAGTGGTCTGGAGCTTTTATCTACTGTCTACATTATTTCCTTTGGATTAAGATTTCTTTTAAAAGCAGTTCGAATATATTCATTTGTCTCGCAGTCCCATGAATAGTGGACGAGTCATGCAAATCACATTCCGTCAAGGTCATACGCGGCGTTTAAAGTAGTCTCATTTTATCTGAATCAACCCTCCATAGGAAGTTTACGAAAAACTGCGCTTGCAATAATTAAACCAAATTGCTTTTGCTTTCAATTTTGTTTCAATTATTGTATATTTTTTTTTTACTGAAAAGTTAGATATTAAAAAAATTTGAGACAGTATCTAAAAAATTCTCTTCCTAAGCCTTCAAAGATACGACCATAAATATCTATGACAAAGAGTATGATCAAACAATTAGAGAGGAGGGGAGAAGCATCTTCAAAGACGACAGCGACGATCGTCTCCTTCAACCTGGAGAATAAAGACAAACATAATAAATAATAATATTAACAATAATAATCTAAATTTAGAAGGCGGGGGGGGGGGACAAACCGATGTATTTCATCGTTCAAAATAAAAATATTAAAAATGTTTTCAAAATTAATAAAAAAGATTGGAATTTAAAACATCTAAAGAATTTTGTTTCGTTAATCTCATCGAATGAAAGAAAAAACTGATTTGCCCTGGTAGCAGGCATTCTCTCCAACCCCTTAAAATAAAGCAGCATTCCAGTAATTAATAAAATAAAATTGGCTTAACCGTTTCATATTTCAGTTGTCGTTAAGATGATAAATTTTTGAAAGTTTTTACTCGCAAAATATTTAATGTTGGAAAGAATTCGAGATATTCTAGAGGCAAAGCAGGACGTGATGTATCAGTGCTTTTTTTTAAAGCTTTTTGTACTGTATATTCTCTTCTTTACCTTCTTGCGTCTTAAAAAGAAAATATTTCACCTTTTGGCTGTTTGTACGTTCAGCTTCATTTTCTAGAATGGCAATCCCTAAAAGGATTAAAGAAGAACATCAAATGAATATCTACGGAGGAGTCTAAATCGTCGATCTTTAATACTGAATTTGACCACAAACGGAAATTTATTTTAAACGCAAACGGTAATTTATTTTAAAAATTATCTGTAACAACTTAAGAAATTCACATCAACCACAAACAAATTTTACAAGCGCTACAGAATACGGGCACTAAAGACCTATCAGAAAGCTTTACGAGCACTGAAGGCTCATCAAAAATTACGAATGCTTTTAATTGTGCTTTTGTGTAAGAAATCTCATATCGCAATTTCACACCATAAACATGGCTATTCGACCAAAATCAATTAGCTCTTCAACCATGCTATAAAAGTTAGAATATTTTCAGTTATTTTCGAAGAATTAATTCCACGATCATTTGCCAGTTCGGCGACCAAGAAGAGTGATGCTGTAGATCTTGTATGTCGGGTCGAGGGTTGAATCTCTTGAAGGTAGAGGTTTGAGGACATAGGCAATTGTCTTATTCGTGAAAATATTTGTTTGCGTAAACGATCTGGACACGGAGAATGTTATTTCAGAAAAGTAAAAGAGCACAAAAAAGTGAACAGAGCTGTGAGGCATTTAGTTGTATATAAACTTTAATATTTGATTAATTATGCAACAGATTAATAATAATTTAATTTAATTTAATTTAATTTAATTTATTCAGATCAGAATGTACAAGCAAATACAAACTGCCCCTACAGGTATAAAACCCAAGCGGGGAAAGAATTCAAAAGAAAAAGATTACATTTCGTAACAAATAAATCAAAATCAGATATTTAAAGTCTTAAAAATAGAATTGGTTGGGTCATTAAAAATGTCTACATCTTTATGAGAGAGGATTCTATTATACAAAGTGACAAGTTTATACGAAGGAGTAATCTCACCAATATTTGTCCTCGTACTAGGAGTTATTAAAGTAAGACACTTATGACGACTTTTTCTAATAATAATAATAATAATAATAATAATATAATAGCTGCATCCCATAAGGAATATTTGCGTGAAAAGCAAATTAGAAGGTTTTTCAATTGTTCAGTAAAAACGTACTGGTGAAGAACCTGATAGACATATACTTTTTGACTAGAAAAAGTCGGAACTTCACAAGATGTAATATTTTTAAGAGAATAAGGAATATTATTCTATTCGTCGATAGTATTATACAGGAAGAGTATGGCTAAGATTAATAAAGGAGAAGTTCTTGTGGTGGAAGCATTAAATAAACACTTTGTGATGAAATGGATAGAATGATGAAGGTGATGAATGCTCGACCGAGGAAGATAATCATTTGAATTACAAATAGGAGTAATAGACGTAAATTTAGTGACAGAAAAGGAAAGACTATGCGAATGACAGAATTATACAGTAGGTAACTTTTAATTTTATAATTAAAAATCGATAAGTGATGGACAAAATTATGATACAATATTCCAGTTTCTGGATAACAAGGCTTCTGATAATAGTTATTTCTACGAAGGGTTATTTCATGTTTATGGTGACGAGAATACACTTACTATAGGTCTATTGGAACCCATTTCTCCACCATCTATTGTGCTCTATGTCATGCCCTTTCTTCTAGGAATCGCTCGACATTTTAGTTTCCACTGTGACAGGCTTCTACGGAGAACAGCGAGATCGATTCTGTTCCACTCCTCCATAATCAAGAAAGTGTCTCAGATGTCTTACATGAAGAGCTCTTTTACGGAGATCGAATCCACAAAAATCCTTGGGAGAGGCGTCAGGTGACTTGACAGGGATGTCTGAGAATGAGATAACCTTAATCCCAGTTTCCTGTTCCATTCGAGCACAATACGGGACAGTCGATTTAGCAGTGTGGCTGGATGCTTTGTGCTGGCGGATAAACACCTACTTCGCCGTAAGTCCATGTAACCGTAAGATATCGTTACGATATATGTGTTCCAAGACATTTTCCTGATGATAGGCAGCATTTATCTTTGCTTTAGATCCCATCTTTTTGATGGCCAGACGTCCACTGTAGCTGTACTAGGGCTGTACCCAGCAACTACCATGAATCCTTTCGGAAAACCCTCCTTGCATTGACGCGCACAGTCAGATTGAGTCGATGCAAATTGCCGATAAAAAATTGTCCGTGTCTTCACATATCCCGATAAATAGACCCAAGGTGACCATGTTCTTCCATTTGTCGACTGCGGTTTTAACAATTGTCACCATAAACATGAAACAACCCTCCGTACTTAATACATTTTTAATCTTTTATTAAAGAACCGGACACGATTTAAGTGATCAATTTAACCTTCTAAAGTCATTCGATTTTCAAAAATAACACCTAATCACTTACGTGATGCTTTATCTTTTGTAAGGATTTGAGACTTCTTAAAATGAAGAGGTACATTCAAGTCTCGATTATCCGACATTCGCTTAACCGACGTTCCGGTTTATCCGACACAGAATATTAACGATCGCAAAAATATTCTAAATGCCGCGTTGCGTTGTCCCGTATGACATTGAGTGACATAAATAGATACTGTACTCAAAATCCCCTGAGTGGATGCCCCTTTACCGTGGGTCAGGGGTTTGGGTGCTTCAGGGATTCTGTGAGCTATGCTGGTTGTAGCACGGCTACTTTAGGGTCATGGTTGAGAAGTGAGACGAAGAGTATCCAAACAAACATATATCTCATGATGTCGACGAATGAGAGAATTCATACTGCATCGGGTGTGGCGCAGGTTAAAGTCACCCGCGTTCGGGAGTTAGGCAGAGGCTCTCGTTCGAAAAATAGTCGACAGTCTCCCGGCTGTTATCTCTGAGCAATGCCTCCGAGAAGCCCCACCAGTGCACTCGCTATGCGCTTGGGGAAACGGTCGGGGGCAGCGCATGCCTTTACCCAGGAGGAGAAACGGGTAAAGCGACAACGGGATCGGGTGCTGTCAATTGGCACTTGGAACGTATTCTCCATAACAGGAAAGGAATCAGAGTTAGTGGAGGAAGCCAAACGGTATCGACTGGATATCATAGGTATTACCTCTACGAAACGTCCGGGTTCTGGAACTGTGGACTTAGAAGGAGGGTGGAAGCTTTCTACTCTGGTGTCGACCCTAACATGACTGCCCAGGCGGGAGTGGGGATACTCACAAGTCCCCGGCTGGCAGATTATGTTGCAGATTGGACCCCCTTAGGTGGAAGACTGTGTCTCCTGAGGCTTCAGCTAGAGAAACGGTCTCTCTCTCTATTCGTTGCATATGCTCCGAATGCAGTCACAGAGTACCCACTTTTTCTAGATGAAGTTAATGCTGCTCTTAGCAGGAGAGGGAGTGCAGATTCTGTCATCCTGATGGGCGACTTCAATGCACACGTAGGGGCTGATGACCAAACGTGGAAAGGCGTGATTGGGAGGAATGGTGACCCTGATTTAAATGCGATTGGAGGTGCTTGTTGGATTTCTGTTGCAACAATGGACTTTCCATCACAAACACCTTCTTCCAGCATAGGGATGTCCATAAGTATACCTGGTACAGGGATGCAATGGACCAGAAGTCACTGATTGATTTTGTAATTGTTTCAGCCGACTTATTCCGATCAGTGTTGGATACTCGTGTGAGAAGAGGGGCAGAACTATCAACTGATCACCACCTTGTTGTCTGCACTTTGCGGTTCTCTGAATCCATGCCAACCAAGCGAAATACTAGGTTCAGACAAACTTGGCGCATCAAATGGGAGCATTGGAGGATAGAGCTGTGAGGAAGACCTTTGCAGATAACATATCTTCAAGTTTCAAAGAACTACCCAGTGATCGTGGTACTGTTGAAGAGGAGTGGCAGTTGTTTAAAACTGCTGTGATTACTTCGGCTGCTTTGTGCTGTGGTCGTAAGCGGCTGAGTGTGGCGCAGGGCGGTGAGAAAAGGACTGCTGTCAACGCAAAGAAGGGAGCCTATTTGCTATGGCTTGCAAATAAGTCAACTTCGAGTCGAGTGCGGTACACTGAGGCGCGAAAAGCAGCAGCAAAGACAGTATCAACAGCTAAAGCCAAGGCCTGGGAGAAGTTCGGGGAGAAATTGGAGGCAGACTATGGTTCGGCAAACAAGGTGTTCTGGCAGACCGTGCGCCGCCTCCGTGGAAAGAAGTCTCTTTCATCACAAACTATTAAGAGTTCAGATGGGAGGCTTCTGAAAACGGAGGAGAGCGTATTGCATAGGTGGAAGGAATACTTTGCATCTCTTCTTAATCCGGTGACAACAATAACTGAGGCATATGAGGTGCACCTTGGAGCGGAGAATAGTCACGGTAGTATCACTGAAACAGAAGTCAGATGGGCAATTAAGTCCCTGAAGACTGGCAAAGCTGCAGGTGATGATGAAATCCGGTCCGAGATGTTAAAGGCCTTAAATCAGGATGCTATCCTGTGGCTGACTCGAGTGTGTCAGGTTGCTTGGATATCTGGACAGGCCCCTAAGCAATGGCAGACAGGAATTGTGATCCCTATCTTCAAAAAGGGAGATCAGAGAGATTGCCACAACTATCGAGGCATCTCTTTGCTCAGCATTCCTGGGAAAGTGTATGCTAAGTGTCTGGAGAAGAGAAGTCGGGAAATAGTCGACTCCAAACTGTCGGGGGAGCAGTGTGGTTTCCGACCTGGCCGAAGCACGACGGATCACATCTTTGCTCTAAGGCAAATCTTTGAGAAATCCTGGGAGTATGCAAAAGAGGTCTACGCTTGCTTTGTGGACCTCGAAAAAGCATATGACAGAGTTCCACGGGAGAAGCTCTGGCAAGTGTTGCAAGAGTATGGAGTGGATGGGCAATTACTGGTTGCTATCATGTCTCTGTACGAAAGTTCTGAGATGTGTGTCCGGATAAATGGCATTAAGTCAAGACCGTACACCGTGGGTGTTGGACTCCGCCAAGGCTGCGTACTGTCGCCCCTCTTGTTCATTATCTTTATGGACTGGATAGACAGGGGCAGCCGAGGCGATGAGCGTGTTTGTGTGGGCGACTGCCTGGTGGAGAGGTTGCTCTTTGCTGACGACCTTGTCCTCCTTGGGTCTTCTCGCACGAACCTTCAGCATGCACTAGACCGGTTTGCAGACAAATGTGAAGAAGCTGGGATGAAGATCAGTGTGGCTAAAACCGAGGTTCTGGTCCTTTCAAGACAACCTGCTCAGTGCGCTATCCATGTTAGGGAACCTCATTGAGACAGGTGGAGAAATTCAAGTATCTCGGGATTGCATTCACGAGTGATGGGGGGCAGGAGAAAGAATTGGATGCTCGGATCGATGCAGCAAGCTGTGTCAGACGTGAACTGTGGCGATCCGTGGTAACGAAACGCGAGCTGGGTAACAAAGCCAAGCTCTCCGTCTTCAAATCTATCTTTGTCCCCATTCTCACCTATGGTCATGAGGCTTGGGTAATGACCGAAAGAGTGCGATCGCGGGTACAAGCGGCCGAAATGAGATTTCTGAGAAGTGTGGCAGGTGTTACCCTACTAGATAGAGTGTACAGCAGCACAATAATGGAATCTTTAGGTGTTGAGCCGCTACTTCTCCGCATTGAGAGATCTCAGTTGCGCTTGTATGACCACGTGATACGGATGCCGCAAACTAGTTTTCCTAGGCAGTTGTTATTTTCCAAGCCGGTGGGTAAGAGACCAAGGGGTCGGCCTAGAACCAGGTGGCTAGACTACATGTCTTCAGGTTATTTTCGAGTCGCTTGGATATTACCAGGGAGGACATGCGCCTGATGGCGGAAGATCGCGATCGCTGGAGATCCTCTATAGGGCTGCTGCCCCCGCGACCCTAACGGATAAGCGGGTTTGAAAAGTAAGTAAGTAAGTACTCAAAATTTCTCTAAAAACCCTAGGTTAATTCTTTTCAGTTGTAAAGATGCATACACTGTATTACTTTTCTTCTTTTTGCATTACTTTTTTTGTTTTCCACATTTGCATTCTTTTTGCAAAAAGAGCTTTTGCATTACTTTTTTGTATTACAGTTTTACAAAAGTAATTAAATTCATACTTTAAAATACTTTAAAATAAAAAATACTTTAAAATAAATATGTTGATTATGTTTAAAATAATATATAGTTCAAATAAAATATAGTTCAAAAAATTTTTCTTGGGAGGCCGTGGCCTGGTGGGCTTTCACTGACTACAACTGTGAAGTTAAGCTACATCAGGTACGGCTAGTCACCGGATGGGTGACCAGCTTCATCCCCCCGGCTGCTGCAACCATCATACAGCAGTCGTGAATCCAGGTTTATCGAGGGAGCCCGATTTTTATTGGACCCCGATTCATAAATTAAAAAAAAAAAGGTTTATTTTAATTTTCGGTTATCTGGCCCGCCTGTTTGTGTCGGATAATCGGGACTCTACTATAGTTGAAAAATGAGACGAGTCACCATCGCGATTTACTTGCAACCGGAAACTGTAGAACTGATTTACTTGTACCTTTATTTACTACTTTGTAAAGAGGAAATTTTCGCCTTTCTGAAAAACTCGAAAGAAAAAAAAATGTAATATAAGAAGATGCTACTTTTCTGCAGACTAACCCTACAAACAATTCCTTCAGGGTATGTGTTGATGTGCGAAAAATGCCATTACAGTTGTTTTGATTGCTTCGGAAAGGAAGTCTGAATTAGGTGACAAACTTAGGACTTTAGCTTCCTGATGATAAAAGTAATCTACAATTTAATAATTAGATTAAAAATGCTCGTGTTTCTGGTTGAGGTTATTCTATTTAGGAAGCAAAGTAAATCTTCAAGGACCCAACCCAAGAAATCACCATCTACTCCAATGGTACTTTGAAAACGACACAAGCTAGCAATTTTGCAAGATAACATTAACATCGACGTTCCGTTCTGTACACTTTCCTATATTTTTCCGTAAATGAAATAATAATTTAAATAGCAGAATACCAATAATAATTGTAGATCCGCACTTATGAAATCGGCTCCTGTATCTCCAATCCGACTCAAGGAAAGGAAATGAGAGTAAAGAAACAGGTTCATAAAAAGGAAATTAAAATATCAATGTTAAAGTGCAGATCGGAAACAGATAGCCATCCACTTCCGGGCCCGTGTTTCCTTAGTGAGTAAAAGGGATCGGACCATCACTTTATATTTTTTAACCTTTTGTTTGATAATCTGTTAAGTGCGCCAGCGCATGACTTTCTCTTTGCATACGACTGAAAGCAAGAGAGGCAGAAACTACACAGCCTCAGATAAACAGAAAGAACATTGCAAAAACGTCGCTCTTCATTTCAGAGATATTTTTATTCACAGGTTTCTTTTTTTTTCAGTAAACACCTCCTTGAATTCGATAAAAATTACCGGTGTGGGTGTGTTGTTTGCTGGAAGTGTGCCTCCACTATACATTGACGTTTGTCATCGTCTCAGTAGATGACGTCAGTCACAAGCATATAACGCATAACAATTTCAAAATGTATATCACTTATCACGAATAGCACCCACACAAACTTACTTATCACAGGAACACAAATACTGAACAAAACACGGCTGCTAACCCGCACATTAATTATTAAATTCTTATCAACTCTCCCTCAAAATAAAATATCTGAAATATTAACAACATGGATATGACGCACAATTCGTCTATAATTTACTGTAAGATCTCCTCCCTTGATTTATCCTGAAAATGCAAGAAAGGCGATATTGAACTTCATTTTTATCAGTTTCCGTTTTGTTGAATATCTAATCGTCTTTAACGTTGCATTTCGGTCTATTATATCTTTTCACGAGTTGCTCACTACAAACCAATTGCACAGACATAAATTCACATGGTAAGAGAATTCAATAAAACATTCCTCTAGTTCAAGTAGAAGGAAACCACTTTTGAAATTTCAAAATGGCTATTATAATCCGGCAAAGGTGAATTAAACGCTCAAAATTCTGTATATCAATTACATTGTAGTAAACAAAGAGCAAGTTAAGAAATAATATCCCACCGATTAACCAATTAGTTAAATAATTAAGTGAATAAAACACCATATCACTATTCAATAAACTACGCTACCAAATTTACTTGTCTCAAATAATAACATCAACTTGCTAAAGGTCTTAAAAAAAGACAGGTAAAGCTTGCTTTTTTTTTTTACATGACCCAGAGATAATCCTAGTGTTACGATTTGTAAATGAAATAACAGAAGAGATTCGTACGACAATACACAATGTAACAAAAGTAAAAGATCAGGCACAAAAATGGAATATTTTCACTCCAATTTATTGCATTCAAGTGACACTCAGACTAAACTTTAGTAATACAGTTGTAAGTATTTATTGTAATCTCCATGACTTTTAAGCTTATGAGAATATTTTAATACTTTGTTTTGCAGTCTAATAATGAGTTGGATCATCTTTTGCCTCTAATACTTCTACACATTTATCATGCATGCTTTTTACGAATTGTTGCAGTTGGGACATTGTTATTTTGTCCCAGGCTCTGCAGATTTCAATTTTTCAGTTGATTCACGTAATTATTAATGTCGATTTCCACCATAAACTTGTTTCACCATCATCCCTCAAACGTTCTCGATTGGGTTTATATCTGGCGAACATGACGTCCACTCGATGACATTAATATTTTCCCTCTGAAACTAACGTTTTATGGAAGCTGAAGCATGGACCAGAGCGTTGTCTTGCTGATATTTCCAGTTAGTTCCTCTTAGTAAAGATTCAAATGGAATTAAGTATTCATACATCATTGTTTGGTACTTAACTAAATCATTTTGGCCCCAAGAAAAACCACACATGATTTTCCTCCGGCTCCAGAGGTTGCCTAAGATCAATGCAGAGCTTCCACTTTGCTGACTGCTATATCTACATGTAAACTCCATTCCTAATTTGAAAACACTACTTCGTTCACATGATTCTTAGTCCATACGGGTCATTGTGCACACACTTCAGTAAATTTTGGTTTGGATTTAAGTTTCTGAGATTTTACTTGAGTGTTTTCACTCAGAACTCTCCAGACTGTCTGAAGGAACACTGGATTAGGCAATACGCGTGCAATTCTCCGTGTGGACAAAAACAGAATGCGTCAGTGATCTCTTGCCTGTAACCTTGGAGGCCTTCACGTTGCTTCGTTTTGCCGTATTAATCTCCTTTTGCAAGAACATTTGTTACAGCAGTCTGCGATCTTCTAATTTCACGAGTTGTTTTCCTTGACCATGAAGGAGATAGATTTTTCTCACTTCTAGCTCTGTTAATGATTTTTCCACGAGGCACATAAGTCAGCGTATCTTAATCGTGAAGATACCACCACCAAAGGCAAAGGATTCAGCTGATGAATCACATGAATGTGTTCATTTACATAATTAAAGTTGAAAGTGGTCGAAATTTATTAAAACCAATTATATATTCGTTACAACTTCAAAAGTCACAAAAACTGTAATGAATATTTATAAAATAAACTGGAATGAAAATATTCCTTTTTCGTGGCTGAGTTTTTACTTCTATTACATACACGTAGTGTATAATGACAATGACCGTAAGTAGAAAGGCTCATTCGGACAATTATTAAACTGTTGATACGTAAAGAGTTCTTTCGGTGTAATGCTTCATTTATTAGGAAATGGAATGAAAAATTCAATTACGTAAAATTCTATTTTATTATAATAGAATATAATTTCCTCGTTATGTAAAAATGCATTAAAAGATATTGGTCTGTTTTATTAACAACAAAGAGCAATTTACACAGAGAAGACTGATTATCTTTATGAAGCTTCTTCTTATCAGCTTTTTAATCCAAACTTTCCTATCAAACCCTTAAACCTATTTAATTTCCGAAGGCTGCACATATCTGATGACTTGCAGACGGTTTGAAGAGCATCGCTAAGCCGTAACAAGTTCAACCAATTACGTAACCACTGATTTAATATTTAAATAACTGGCACCACCCTACTTTTATTATCATTACATTCTAACAAGTGGCGATGTAGGAGAGAAGTTTCACGCCATGCCTGACATCTTTGCTTTTGCTACGTCTCAAATCCAATTGGCAAACAAGCAAATGGAATTGATAATCCGAGCACACAATCCGTTTTCAATTACGAACCCGTTATCTCTACCGTGACGTATATTCGTCGCATGCTTCACTACTAACCTACTTTCGTGTGTAAAGAACACGTAGAAAGTTGGAATGTTTTCGTCGAGCACCACATAACTCTTCACAGCGTTCCCGTTCTCCACGAATGCATCGCACAGGTGAATCTTATCGATTTCAGTCATGGAGCACCGAGAGAGAGAGAGAGAGACTGAACGCAAGATGCGTCCTGAGATTGAATAAACTGATTATCCCTTGTCGTTGCTTGTAATCGACATCGGAGTTCTTTCACCACCGTTAAAGATACGAAGAAGAAGATAGGAAATATCACAAACCATTTCTTTTGAAATTATATTTTGTGTGTTGCCTTAAACTTATTCAAAACTGTGCGATAAATATTCCAAGCAACCTGTTAAAGATGTTCACGCTGACATACACAACGAAAACATTAAAAACACCGACATGTTCTTTACACACGAAAGTAGGTTA